>JAJONR010014297.1:0-21525 GCA_029582245.1 Solanum etuberosum
TATAGTCCTAAAACCTTTCCTACAAGAAAAGGACTAGTAAAATATTAAAACCTTTTCCTAAAAGGAAAACTTATTTATGTTAAGAAATCAGGGCAAATAAAACCCAACACAAAATACCTGAAATTTCAGCACGCTCATGTTGGTTTCAAAATGTAGCCGAATACAATGTTGTCGCGTATTATTCATAATAATAGTGAAATACAATGTATTCGCTCACATAATAGGTGTATCCATGCGTATATAACTATCTCTGTAGTTGGATACACTATATTCGTGTGCGTAACGATGGTGAAATACAATGTATCCGCGCGCTTAATATTTATATTCGCGCATATAGAATATATTTGCCTAAATGTATCCGCACAGATGATAAGTGTATCTATGCACTTAATAAGTGTATTTGTGCGTATACAATATCTCTGATTAACTGTCTCCGTGCGAACAGTAAGTGTACCTACACATATCTACTATAAAACTCCAAACTATCACTATATTATGTAATTATTTAATACTACCATTATTTCGGATAAATATATGAGCTTAGTTTGTTGTGTCACGTAATTTTTCCTTCAATAAATTTCAGGATCATTCAGAACGCAGCCCAAAAGTTTTCTAATTGGGCTTCATCGGCCCAAAAGTCCTTAACTTCTCTTTTTTAGCATTCCCAATTCTGGTTTAGGGTTTGTTTGGTATAAAATTTTACGAATTTCGTAGAAAAAATTATGTTAACTAGAAACAATTTCTTTGACCATTTTCTAGTGTTAGTATTAGGTGACTTGTGCTATAGTAGAATATAGTGGATGAGATATATATAGTTAATGATGATTTGGGTTTTAATAATAATTTAGGAAGGAGCAAGATTGAACAATTGTGTGGAATATATCTTTTTGTAGTGTTAATCTAGGTAATTCTTGAACATATTTCGATTATGTTTAACTAGAAATTGATTGGTTCGACTAATCTGGATTAATATTGCGTAAATCATTAAAAGCTTTTTTAAGAGTCTCTCCATTTGGAAAGTTTAAACTCAAAACCTCTAATCGAAGTTGATGGATTCCATTCATTCACCAAACCCATAACTCCCTTTTTTTTTCTTCTAGTAATATATGGTGTAACCATTTGGACATGTCTTATCTGTTGTAATGAATAATTTTCTTGATACACTTGGATAAGTTTCAATTTTGTATGGGCCTTTAGTTGTTCCTTGGTTGGGCCTCAGTGAAAAGATGCAGCCCAATATGCATGATCTTTTATAAGCTTAAGGGATCGTTTGATTCAAAGACAAGTTATAATAAGTTTAGTGCATAACAATAGTAATGTAGAAATTATTTGTGTTTAAATCTCGATATCAACGAAAAAGAAGATATATATTTGATGAGTGTGAGGGCTTTTTAACCCCCCCCCCCCTTTTTTTGGTTTTAATCCATAATATAAGTATTAATATTAGTATTCTCATTTTACTAATCCTGTTGAAATAATACATAGATTCCACCAAAATTTATGAGTATTATTTATTCTGGAAACAAAAGAAACAACAATCAAACAATGTATTAATAAAATCAAGTATGATGTCAAGGGCAAATGCGGTGCATATGTTATAGCCTTATTTTTTATTTGAACTCAATAGCTTTGATCAAAAATTTCAATTCATGTATAAGTATTAAAGATTTCACAAAAAGTACAAATAATAAATTTCAATTTAAGCAAGGACTATGGTAGAATCTCGAGCTCAAGCCCATAAAGGGTGTGTTCAGTGTGAAGAAAAATATTTGCTCTAACAAATTAGTGTGTGAATGTCTATTTTGTTGTTTATCATGTATATCTTTTGGTCTAAAGTTTTGTGCTTCACTTTAATCAATTTCCCATGAGTTGGGTAAAGAAATTTATGCTTTTGTTACAGGATTACATTGGCTAGTTGAAGTAGAATCCTTAAAAGAGTAAAAGCAAATTGCATCTTTAAAAGTTTTATTGTAAAGTTTATAAAGAATATATTCTAGAGGCATCTTTTCTGTACTCATTCTTTAAGCTACAAAATTAACCCATCACCATAAAAGCAATCTCATTGATTGCTTAAGTGGCTAGGATTTAGTTTCTTAGGTTAATTAATTGTTTTGTATCCTAAAATTGCTCATTCTTTTAGTAAACTATTTCGTGAAACCTCATAGGTGAATTGTGATTTTTACTCCCTTGACAAAACATAATGTTAATAGGTCGAAAATCTATTAATCCACCACCACCACCACCTCCCCATCCTCTAATATCTACAACCCCCCCCCCCCCCATACTTAAGTATTGTACCAAACTAACACTGACTATCAATTTACAGAAATTCCACTAGTTTATGATATAATTACTTATATATAAATATTAGTTTGCAATATTACAAATCTTCCTTAGATTTTGGTGCGTCAAGATACGTTCAGATACATGTATCTCTAAATACATGAGTCAAAATTAGATGTAATTTATTCTAGAGACATTTTATCCAAGTGCATTCGCATGTATCTGAGATACATAGACAAATCTCATTTGCCTCTCTCTCATCTCGCTCACTATTCTCCTATGTATTTGGGATTCACACCAGATATATGTATTGGTGTGATTCGCATGCATATGAGATACATGACTATCTCACTTCCCTCTCTCCCTATTTTAGTGTATTGATAGTAAAAATACAGGTATATGTGTAGGTATACGTATCTTCCTCAATATATGGTACAACATTCTAAATTAGTGGTAAGATACGAAATTATTTAAAAGTATAAATATAATTAATATATATGATACGGATGTAGGTCTAATAAGGTAGTTTTCCTATAAAATCAGCCTTGGGCTTCAAAGGAAAACTGATTAGCCAACCAACTATTGGATCCAAATGCCTCCAAACAAAAGAGTTGAGCCCAAAGTTTAGTTCTAAAGGAAAAGAAAGATTTTCTTTTCACAACAAAAAAACATGTTAAATGACTTTGAGTTTGAGAGGTGTACTATATTTGATCGAATTGTTAGTTCAAACAGTTTACCCATAATAAGTTTCAAGGCATTTAAGATGGCACTATTCATCAAAATTCGTATAAAAATTGATATCGATGTAACATAATCGGTTATAACAAGTTATTTACCTCATTTTTTGGATTGAAGACTCGTACTATCAGAAACAATAAGAGTTTTTTTCCATCATGAAACAATGGGAAATTTGTGCTATAGATCATGATTTTTCTATTCATTTTCCTCTAAATCAATTCACTTGGAAAATACATGGTGAAAAACATATTCTCACTGAAATAATGAAAAACTTCATAATTTTTCCATATAAAAACATTGTTACTATTTTTTTGTTTCTCACAAATTCAATCAAAATATACGTAGGAATAACACTGAACATTTTTAGTGGGATTTTTTAAAATTTTATTTCTTATATAGGTTTCCCTTTGTCATGTGGTTTGGCTGGGCCCTTTTGTACGGCCCCCCCATGAACTCCAACGGCTAGTTGAAAGGATCATAAATAATTATCAGGCTCCAACGCATAAGGAAGAACGCGATGGAAAGAAAGTAGTTGTAACCTTTGTCCACTTATTCCGTCATTATCTTATATTCATGTTCTTATTTAATTGCCGCTCAAATATGTAACTGTAGACAGGTTAGTCTTAGCTGATTGAGAATATAAATTATGGCTACATATCGGACAATTAAGATCCAATAGATGAAAGGAGCTATCATTGGTAAATTCACACTATTTTCAATACGCTTAGGAATTTTCTAACCTTTTTCTTCTCTATTCAATATAGACAATTACCTTTATATCTCCTTTATAGGTACTTTAGTGTCAAATCACCCTTCTAACAAAATAATCCTTACATGTATGATGGATTTTGTTAGGAATTTTCTCAGAAATACATATTAATTTTTCCCTTCACATGTTGAAAGTCTCTTAGGTCTATAGTCTCTCTTCATTCTTAAGCTCACCATATTTTAATAGTAGTAGTTTCTATTAAAAGCAAGAATTTTTAAATGTCTCATCATTTCCATGATCTTTCTTCTTGGACTGAATCATACATATAACTTATGCTATATTATAATAATTTATCACATATTTTGAGTCAAAATAATAGTATCTCACTAAATTTCCAAAAAACACTAGGTAATTTCTTCTTTTTTGTATATCCTTAGTAGATAGAGTTATCTGATACTTATTGTTGATGATAAGTAACATGAAATTTATTGAGAAACGTACAAACGGACTCAAACACTATCTTTATAAATTAA
The DNA here is from genome assembly GCA_029582245.1 of Solanum etuberosum. NCBI lineage: Eukaryota > Viridiplantae > Streptophyta > Magnoliopsida > Solanales > Solanaceae > Solanum > Solanum etuberosum. The sequence goes on from JAJONR010014297.1 coordinate 4,264, forward strand.
AATTAGAAAATGAAATAGTATCTTAGTGGGTACACAAATCTTCATATCTTCAACTAACCCATAGAAAAAAGATCCATGCCTAGAAATATGATTTAATTAGAAACCACAATTCAAATTTCTAACAACTTTCTACAATTGGGATACAACTTGTATTATAAGATACTTCAAGGACCAATATATAACTATCCCAAAAATATAAGGGTAGAGAAGTGGGACCCATGCATTTCACCAATGGTAGCAGCAGTAGTAGGAACAAAGCATTAGATTCTGCTCCTTATTTCCTCCGTTTAATCTAACTTTGCGTAATACTCTCTTACCAATTCCCATTTTTCTCTCTCATCTTTCTCAGGTAACAATTTTCTCACTGATTTCACTTTTCTAAGCTTCATTTTCCCGGAAAACTTTCTCTCTTGTATTTATTCAACCGGAATTTTCTATTTTCTCGCCGGAATTCTCCATTTCCTTTGACAGTTTTGCTTATAACAGAAACTTCTTTTTTCGCAAAAAAAAGAAAAAGAAGAAGTAATAGTAGTTTTCTTCCTCCTCCGTAGATCTTCAAGTTTAGAGTTCTGTGACTTTCATTTTTGAAAAAACTGATAGTAGTGCGTTGTATGAGAGGTTAAATTTTGCTCCATTCACCATTTTTTCGACTGTTCTCCGGCTATATATTTCTGTATTGGTTTCGAATTGTGAAAATTATGGATGATAATTTTTCTGTTTGAAGAAATGTTAACTGTCAGGTCGATATGATTTGTTGTTGGTGTGCAGGTGTCGAGTGGAAAATTAACAGGCAGTACAAATGGAGATCATGCTTAACAACACTGTGCTAACGTGCGCTTCCACGCTTTTACCCTCCACCACTCAGGTTAGTACTTCAGTTAAAAATTGCCAGTTTTACTTGCTTTTTAACCTGGAAAAACTTATATCCGGTGTTTTATATTTTTTTTTAAAACTATACTATTGTTTTACCATGATGAGTGGAAATTCAACTCAAAATCTTATTAGTGATTAATTGTGGTTAAATAAATTAATAGTGTGTATAAAATATTGAAACACACATTTCTAATCGTGAATAAATATTTTCGGATCAGTATCAAGTTTTTCACGGAAGAAATTTAAAATACTCATAAAATAGTAAACCTAAGGAAGAAGTCTTCTCTCCCCGTCTCTTTTTTGTTTTTTTCTCAGAAATCCAGTGCTTTTCTTCTCTCTCTCTATATATTTTTTTTCTTCTCTCTCCATGAGTAATTTTCAGAATTTAACCATAAAAATTGTGAATTTTAAAAAGAAAAAAAAATCATGTTAGTTGAAAATGATATTTGAATAGGGAAGTTAATAGTTGGACACGAATACAAATTTGAAGTAAAAATTATGAAAACTTCTTTTCCACCGCCAAACTGACACGAAAAACTCAAGAAGATAATGTGAAGGAAGTATATCTAAAACTCCCTCACTGCTTTTTCAATAATGTGCAGTGACTAACGTGCGCCTAAACGGTACGGGTTTATTCCCGTGTTCGGAACTGAAACGGAATGTTAATTTGGCTTATATATGCCATTTTGGGTTCCGGGGTTAGTTTATGAATGCGGGGCCCACTAAATATTATATAGTCTCCACTGCCAATTATGTTAATTTCTGCAAAATAGATGCTGCAACTTCTGCCTCTTTGCAGTGGACTAATTTTACTTTTTTTAATTACTAATTTGGTATTTTTGAGGAGATAATTAAATTCTGTTAATATTAAAAAGGATGTTAAGAGTAAAATATTGAATTGTAAAAACATGTTTTTCTAGGTTGACTCAGTCTTAAGAGAATATTATATGGGAATATTCTATCATGAGATGATTAATTTTATGTTTCCTTATTAGGCTGGCCTCACACAATTAACGTAGCAATAAATAATACATGTACTGCAAATAGTAGGGGATGGTCCAAGTTTTGGGCTCATACTTTTTAGCTTTGAACTTGGGCTTAAAATTGTCCCATCTGTCCAGGTCCAATTTGTAATAAGCCCAAGTATGCAATATGGGCTCATTTCAGTTATGTCAATATGAGGTATTGAGTTCGAGTCCCCTCGGGCACTGGGTATTGGGTCACCTTTTTTAGGAAGCGCTTTTACTTCACAGGGTGGGACTTTATGGCGTGAATCTAGATTTAGTCGGGCTCAATACGAATATCGGACACTAACTAGGAAATAAATAAAAAAACATTGATGCACTTGGGCTTATGTAATGAGATTGACTGCCATGTATAGTATGAGTGATGAATATCTATGGGCTTGAACAAACTACTTTACAATGATGGGGGAACTGAAACCCTTAGCCAATAAGGTGAAAAATCAAACAACTAAGATATCCAACTTGTAGTACATAAATATTCATTGTATTCCTAGAATATTCATATACAATGATGTCTTTAAATAATTCCAGGATGGTGTGCCACTGTTGGCAATTGAGACCAAAGTCAAGGGAGATCAGAACACAAATGATGAGCAAACCAAAGTAGTTGATGCTGATGAGGAAGGTGGAGATGGAGACGACAACGATGAGAATGGAAATGAAGGATTTGAGGAGGGCGAAGAAGAGTATTCTGATGAAGGAGTTCATGGAAACAATCCCAACAAAAGCAAAGGGAATGCCAAGAAAAGTAATGGAGAAGGTGAGGAGAATGGAGATGCAGAAGATGAAGAGGATGGTGGTGAAGAAGGTCATGATGATGATGGTGACGACGATAATGATGGTAATGATGATGACGACGATGAGGATGATGATGATGGTGAAGGGGGCGAGGGTGAAGAAGAAGTTGTGGAGGACGATCCAGAAGATGATGATGAAGAGGATGAAGAAGAAGAAACTATCCAACCTCCAAAGAAGAGGAAGAAGTGAACAAATCACCACCTGAAGTTAGTTTAACTTGAGATGGAGAATCATCCATTAATGCTTTTTAGTTACCTTTCATTTGAAGTTATTAAGAACTTTGGAGCTTTCATTTGAGCAAAACAAGATTCTCCCTTCAATTTTTAACATGTCTCTTTACTTTATCACCAATAGTTTCTACTTGCACACAAGATCAAGAAAATCTACAATCATTGATATAATACTCAGTTCTGAATATCGTCATTTGGCTTATGGATAAATTAATCAATAGTTTCTGAGTATCATCATTTCAAATTATGTTGTTGAAAGGAATTCGATTCTTCATTTCAAATTAAAATAGGTCCGCCTTTTGATTAAAGCTAGACAAGAAACAACACTTTTGATGTTTGACAATTGAAGCAAAAACTATTTTATTCTATTTGGATGTTAGATGTTCAATACTCGTGCAGTAACTTTTATAACAATAACAACTAGAGCGATTATTTTAAGATAATACAATGATGAAAGCCTTTTCAACTATACATTTAAACTAAAGAGGCCACATGTATTTGACCCCGGCCTGAGGCTGCTGTTTTACTTAATTTGTTAAGGTGAAGACTCAAATAAATTCATCCTTTTTGGTCGCATTCTAAACCAACTGACACCATCCTGGGCAATTACTTTTGCCTACCACAACAGCCAAGGAAAGTACAAAGTGGTTACATAAAAAAGCTTGTTGCAGTGATCTTAGCATGACTCGAGAATCTTCGGCTAACAGTCATAGAAGACTTCATTAGAGGATCAAGATTTTCGATTTTGTAACCAGGGGAGGGGGGATGTGGTGAAAGCATATTTGTGTTCAAACCATGGGTGTTTGCTTGGGTGCAACACCGTCACGATTTCATAAGTGCTAGTAAAATAAAGATCCTACAGTTCCCATACACGAAGCTAAAACCACCTTCACACTATTTACAATTCATGAATGTTGAACTTAAAAGTCAATTTTACAAGTTTTTTTCCTCCAGGGACTGGTGTAGTTCAGAAGCATCTCTCCGTCCTTGGATGTCTATGAAACACGAGAAAGAAAAGAAGGGAAGTTATTTTATGATGAAATCTGACTCAAACAGGTGAAAAACAAAATGCTTTACAGATGCACAACATGATGATCACTAATGATTTCCAGCAGTTCTTATTTGCCTAATACCCATGATCAGTTCTAAACTTCCTACGGTACCAAACAAAAAGGCCATCATCAAGAGGTCTAGTATCGAGCAGTTTTACATCACCCACACAAACACATTTAATGCCACATCATAAACGTATATTTACAGCTAAACATGAAGAAAGAACCCAGCCACTACGAAAGACCAGAAAATTGAGTATGCAAGCATGCAAACTCAGCAAAGAAGCATGTATTTGCTAGTATTGTCTATATATTTTATCAAATTACTCAAAATAAAAAGACAATTCAGATATTAGTCAGAATCGAACACTAGGAATGGAATTATATTAACCCCAAAATTATAGAATCTGAAAGAATCACACACTATCAGGGTTATTAATAAGCATGTTATGTTAACGTGACAAAAAAAGCTCACTTTACCTTCATGAGCTCTGGCACTATAACAATGAAGTAGCCATCCAAGAAGTGGCTTATTTCTTTGTTGCATCAATAAACATGGCCCGGGTCCAATGTTCAACATCTTCTGTATGTGATGGAGGAGGAGGAAAAGGAGGGTGCTCAATAAGATCCCAGTCTTCAATTAAATTTTCATTCCTTCTTACATCAGATACTTCAGTGGCATAAATTAAATTGCCACTAGAACTTGGAAGAGCATTTTCAAATGTATTTCTCTGCAAAGTTATTAATGTAATTAGCTTTGTTGTTAACTACTTTCAAAATTAATTTATACTAGAAAAGCTAAAAAAGTATAGTTGCAACAATAAAACTAACAAGAAAACAAATAGGCCAGTTCATAAAGAATTTCATATTGTTATGCCCCAGTTATCATAGTCACTAAAACAAATCCACAAGTAAACTACGCCGACACATCCTGAAAACCACAGCAACAATTCCGAAAGATTTTAAAGAAATTGGAGTTTACAGGATTTGTGGATTATCTATACTTTGCAGTCAATTTGCCCGGGAGATGCGTACAGCCATTTTTAGATACAGTAATATGCAGTTCTTAGAATGAGAAGAATACTTGTCAATAATAGGAAATATTTGATAAATTAGTTTAAAAGCTAATTTTTCTAAAAAGCAAACAGATTAATATTTTTATATTAAAAAAATAATAATAATCTATACTTTGCCGTTCTTACTAAAAATTATGTTTCCCTAATAAAAAGATTTCATCAAGTTCTGAAAATTATAAGAAAACTTAATTAAAACTAAGATTGCTCAATTGAAGTCGGGGGAAGAAATTATCTTTGCATACATAGCTAACTCAATAGTAACGAAGTATGCATAATCAAGAAAACTCAATTCGAGACTTATAAGAATTGCCTATTAATATTTGAGTTATGTGAGATCCTACTTATCATAGAAGTTCATTGCCACATTATTGAGTTCATCTTTCCCTAGCATAAGGTCCTTTTTTTCAATAAACTACTTCATACTGCAAGAAAGCAAAGGAAAAGATTTGTAGTCATCAAGAGTGGATGATGCATTTCGCTGGTAATGAATATTAGACAATCATATAATGCTCAACAGAAACAAACATTATATACAGAAAAGCTCATATCTTTTGTAGTTATGAAACCAATACTAAGACCTCTGCATCTATACCAAAAATACTGGCGCATGTTCACTCAACATACTAGTACCAATGTTTTTAATTCCAATACTATGTTATGGTAAACTGAATCCAAAGATAAAAACTATACCAATACTGGCACATGTCCACTCTCCATCAAAGTGCTAGATGATCCGGCTGAATCTACATTCCAAACAGATTTGTTCAGTGGTTGGTCTTGCTTGGATGCCCTACAAATTATAACATCGAATGACTGAATACAGGCCACTGCTGAATAAATCAGAAGTTGAGAAGTAAATTTCTTTCATTAAATAGTATGAGTACAAATCCAGAACTATGATACATAAATGAAAGAAATATGTACCTCGAACCAGACATCTTCAAAGAAAAAACAGACCGAACTTCCTTTGAAGAAGAAAGTGTAGCCAACAATCTTGCAAATGTTTCGAAGGTAGATGCTTCAGCAGGAACTTCTAAACATAATGTGTTGTAACAGTATGCAGTAATGCAAGCAACACTTTTCTTGAGAAGTGCTATGCCTTTCTGCAGATCCTTGTGCGTTTCTATTGAGTGCAGGGAAGCAGAAGCATAGTTGAAACTACTACTACTAGAAGAATCCAACCGAGGTTTTCTATCAGATTCCATCGAGGTAACTCCAAAGTTACTAGAAGTTCCAGAATTACTGCTACTTCTGTCGTACCATGAAGCTTCCCCACCTGAAGAGCAAAAGTTTTGGCGCGGAATAAAAAGTGGGTACTCGCCGCTGCATTGTGTGAGTAACATCAGTAAGAAAGTTTAATCTCTTTAAATGGGGAAAGGAACAATGAATTTCTACATTACAATTAAAGAAATACCTTCTAGACGACGGACGGGCATCCCAGTAAGAATCTCGTTGCCATATTCGAGAACATGAACCCTAGTGTAATAAACAGACACATGAGAATTTTAAAAAAAAACTTGTTCCGGATTCAAGATAAAACAAATAGGTTATGCTTTGACCATTATGAGCCATGACTCTGCCAAAAAAGGCAGGTGCAGTCACTACGGTCTGAAAGGCATTAGAAAATTGTTTCGCTATACCTCTAGCATAAAATAAAATTGCAACAATTCTCTAAGTAAAGATTTTTGTACTTATTCAGCTCTGATAGTCCCATTAATGTACCCTAAAGGCATTTGTGACTCAACTACAGAAGGTTGTCTGAGCATACCGCAAATCCTGAATTATGAAGTGCAGGAGCACAGACGCAACGAACAACGAGGTTCAAAAGTTGCACCATATATCTGCTTTCAATCGTCGAAAATAAAATCATTAGAATATATTATCAACCAGCCAAAATGGATATTCTACAAATAGATAGTAAAAACATTGGCTAATTATCTCAATCAACTCAACATGTGGATAATAAATAGGCGGTGCTTCATTTCAATGGCAGTACTACGAGCCCGTTTGGATAGGCTTAACCAAAGTAGCTTTTAAGTCAAAAATAAAAAGTCAACCATAAATGACTTTTAAGTCAAAAAATAAAAAGTAGGGGAAGACCTACTTTTGGTTTTTGACTTATTTTAAGTCATTTTAAACTTATTTTAAGTTAAATTTAACCTTGTCAAACACTTCCTAACTTATTTTAAGTTATTTTTATATTTGTCAAACACTGCCAGAAGTCAAAAACTGACTTAAAAGTAGGTTTGACCAACTTTTAAGTCAATCCAAACACCCTCTACATAACTCAATTTGCTACCATAAATGATATTTCCTCCATTTCAATTTATATGGCATAGTTTGACTTGACATGGAGTTTAAGAAAAAAAGAAGAGACTTTAAGAATTAGTGATCTTAAACATGCCATGAGATTTGTGTGGCTATAACAGCATGCTATTAATGGTAATATGACAAGTTTAAAGTTAAATTATTTCCAAATATATAAGGTATCATTCTTTATGGAACGGACAAATAAGGAAATAGTGTCACATTAAAATGGAACAGAGGAAATATAAGATTCTAAAATACACCAGATAAACGACATCCCAAGAAAATGTAAAACAATAACATACCCAGTGTAATCCCACAAGTGGGATCTGCGCATCCCTAAGAAATGTATGCACATGCATTTCCCTCATGCTTTCGAAATGACTGGATTCATTCTGCGCACCTTAATCAGCAAATAGCACTCTTGGCCTATCTACAACTAACTATTCATTTACTTGCAGCACCAAAAAATGAAGAACTAAATTCAATCCCACTACACATAATAACAAGCCCTTGGAGCATAAGGGGATACACAGTCAGTATGTCATCTTCCAGTGATCATTCCATAATGATAGTGATTTCCAATTTCTTTTTTATTTTGAGTTCTTGGAAAAGCCTTCTTCAATTCTTGTATAGCATAAGGCAACTTAAACCTTAACCAAAGAATCCCCACATCCAGAAAAAAACCTAACAACTATCCTCTAAGGCTTGGATAAACCCTTCCTATATTTTTACAGACATGACCAGGATAAACAACCCTTCACCTCCAAGTATATGAATGACACGTGAGAAAATCACAAAATATCAAGAAGAATGTCGAAACCTGACAGTTTGAAAAGAAAGAAATAGGAGCCTGACAGTAGCACCCAAATCATAATTGCTACCGGGATAGGGATCATCATTATTCTATCCTACTTGAATGCAAAAAAAAAACATGAGTGGCCGATGATCTACTTTGATAGAAAATCCATGGCACTCCAAATCAAATAGTCCACAACTACTGGTCAGTAATGTAAACATTGTTCAAATAAAACAATGCATGATAAAAATTGAAACATTCAGATGAGATTATGACAATAAACAGAGGAAACTCATATTGTCACCGTAAAATGGCTCTGCATATATTTGGACTCTTGAAAGCCACATTATATGTCAGAAATTTAATAATTATGCAGCTGGAAAAGTGACTTATGTGATAATCAAGCAAAAGAAATTACCCTAAAGAAGCACTCAGCTCGTCAGATGGAACTGAATGAGGATCAAGTCCTTTTGGCAACCTTGCATTACAGATGCTATCATATTGGCCACTAGATCCATCTTTTTTGTCTCCATCAATTGTTACCTGCAACACAAGATTTGTATGAAACCACAAATGTGCCCCAAGTAGAAAGTCTACACAAAGAGAAAGTTCAAAGGCAAAAATCCTCTTTTATTGGGTCATCTAAATACCTAATGGAAACATTACTAAGCATATACAGTCCAGGTTTCTTCCTGAATGATACCAAAGTTCCACCCATATACTAACAAGATGACCCGATAGCAGATGAAAAACTGTCAACTCCAATTTCTATTTTTCCTAAAACAATCATAACTTCTATATGAGGCAGATGTAAATTTAAAAAAGAAAATGAGGAATTTATAAGGGCCAAACGAACACTCTGTAAAGCATTTATGGAAGACCAACAAGCTAAGATTCATAATCTCAACAATAGTCAGTGTCAGATACTATGTTTCAAGAAATGAAGGACACATGATCAAAACATCTAACTTCGGAGCTGAAATAATCCTTTATTTTTATATAACCAACAGGGAAGCAGGGGTGTTTGAGAGGTGCAATCCCCCTTTGAAGCCTATTTCAGTTATCTTCCCATATTTTTACTTCCAAGTTAAAGAATATCAAGAGTTTGCTGATTGAAGAAAAAGGAGATGAAGTGTCTCACCAATTCAAAGGTAGTAAAGCACATATATAATAAGGAAAGCCTCTCGAAATGACCATATTATTACTCATCCTTTCACTGTAGTCTTTTATAGGGTTAAGAGAATGTAAATCATTTCATTTTCTGTAATTTGGATTGAATAGTGAGCGCCATGATTACCATCACATATAATTGCTCAAGACTTACACGACGTTGAGGGAACAACTTGCAAATCTGTTTTACAACCACAGACTGTTTATGAAGAAGCTCAGAGGTAATTGCCATCTGCGGTTTCAATAAAAGAGAATCAGTAACATGGAAAATTTCAGATTGGAGAGTGTGAAAGACAAGAATTCCTCACATGCCCAAGATTTTGAGTGCAGATGAGATTAGGATAAAACTTCTCAAGTTGTTCCGCACGATTTTTTTCCAGCTACAATTTGATTCAGTCATCAGTGGGCTATTTCATCAAACTATCCATAACAAAATGTGAAAATACAAAAGTAAGACTCCACTATACCATCCTTGTAGCTGATCCTAGCAACTCATACTGAACTTTCAGGTCATGAGATATCTTCACAATTTTCGCCTTCCCTGTAAATACATGTATTAGTCTGCTAGACAATAGGTTAAGATCTGCACTAAAATCAAATGGAATTGCTGCCATTAGTTGACCTTGTGAAACTTGTTCTTTGTGCTGCCGGAGTTTTTCCCTTAATCTTGCCAGTTTTTCATTCCGAGGCACCCTCCAACTAAGTTGATCGTCGGCCTTGCCCTGAATATGATCAAAATGTCGAAATCAAAATAATGAGGAAGTAGATGAACAGAAATTTCAGCTACAGGTATACCTCGTAAGAGTTTTCTTTCATGAGTAACTAGTAAAAATACACTCAATATAGAATAGAAGGGAACTTATATCAGTTTAGGATATTGAGTATCTATGATAGGTACCATCAACTAGAAGGAAAACGCGACGGTAGCTCGTGATACCCGAAGCAATCTATAGATGGCAAGGCCTACAGGCAGCAAGTCAAAATACAACAATCCCATCAAATTTTCAGTTGCTTAACAAGTCTGTGCTAAGCATTTCTGTTATCAAAAACAAGGATCATAGCAACCTGACATGCATCAAACTGCTCTCACATTGCTTAGTGAGATGCCTACTTTTTTTTTTGAATAAATTACAGATGCCACTTTGGAGCAAAGATGCCAACACTAAATTATATCTATTCGGGTCTATTTCATTCCAACAGAAAAAAGAAGAATATTAGTCCTCTAAAACTTTTCTTTTTGATAATGGTAAATATATTACGAGTCCCCTAAAACTAGGCTCTTTATATATATTTAAATGGATGTACAAGTCTAAAACTAGGAAAAGGAAAAGCTCTAAGAATATCGGACGTCATGGAACTACACTCATGTGAGACCCCTCTGTTTGACTAACATACAACTTTTGATCTTCCCTATACCTTCATCTCAAAATTGGAACCAAATGAATGTAACAACAACAATTCATTAAATCCAACAGGTAGTTATTGCTCATATGATTTTTTATCTTCCCTACACCTTCATGAATGTTGGGCGTCTAATTTGTTAAAAAATAAGCCCATCAGATGACATGGATCCTAAGAGATTATCGGTCTTTTGAGACAACTTCCCATTGTATAATTCTATATACATCTCATCCCCTTTTTCACCTATAATCATCATATTGATGCATTACGGGACGGTACATATGGTCTATGTAAAACATGGTTAAACTATCTCAAGCTATCTTATCTGATCTTATCCTCCGTGTGTATCGCTTGCACCTTCTATTGAATATGCCCATATCTGATCTTATCCAATCTTGTATGACTTTATATACATCTTAACATTTGCATTTATACGACATTCACATTATGGATATGCTGAGTCTCTACTGCCCCACATTCACTCCCAGATAAATTAACGATCTTACAACCATTCTACAAAACCTTTGTTTTATTTTGTTTAGCATCTTCCTATTGTATAGCACTCTTATGAGTCATGAAATTTCCTCCATTTGAACAATTCTACATTAATTTTATGTATTATATCTTCAACTACGATTCCATTCTCCTGGATATAACAAACAATATGATTAAGTTATCCATTGTCATTTGGAAACTCTTTCAGAAGCAATTACAGATAATTGCATCTTCTTGTAGAAAGTAATAAAAGCACAAGTGATATAAACTGAAGGCATAACAAGAGAGAACTTTTCTCAGGGAAAACCTTAGCCAAGAGTATTTCACTTAATTGCCCACATAATGATTCTCTCCTTCCCTTCAGTGATTTTAACACAGTGCTGTACTCATTCAGTCTGCCAAAAACACATCATCACCACAATTAGAACCTTATAACCCCGACCCACCAAACTTCCATTACGACGAACTTAATAGTTTAGCTAGATTTTGTGAATCACCTGTAATTGACGCAAAGAGTACAAACGGAAGGTAGATTTGAATTCTCACAAATACCACAACAGCTCGTTTTTCTCGTCATCTCCACTGTTCCAAACCCTAGAACCTCTACCTACACATAATAAACCAAAATTCAACAATTCCATACGTAAATTTCGAGCTCAATTGCAGCTATTGTGTCAAACAGATATAATTGAAGATAAAATTAAGGAAAACTCACCAGGAAATTGGGCAAATCAACTCCATGAAAAAATAAAAATAGCTACAATAATAGTACCCAACCCAATTGTGAAGGGGATATTAATAGATGATTTTTTTGGGATATATAATAACGATGCCTTTGGTAAGTATTTGTCGCCGGAGCTCCGATGAGCTAATATATTGTAATTAAAAATTGAAACTGTAGACCTCGTCGTAATAACTTTGATGGCAAGTTTGAAACGAATTGACTCGATGCTATTGATGGTAATGTAATACTCGTTTAATTGACTAATTAATTTTCTTACTTTTTAATTAAGTACTTAGGACCGTTTGGCCCCAAAAATATTTGGAAAAAATCGGGAAGAAGTGTTTGGCTATATAACTTGGCAAATATATTTGTCAAGTATCTCAAGTTCTCAAATACTAGAAAAAACTAATATTTGAGTCAAGTTCTAATATTTAGAAATTTTAAAAAATTCAAAAATTACCCCAAACTTTTATATTTTATAAAAAAAATACTCATCATTTATTAATTTCAACTAATATTTGTTATTATCTCCTCCAGAAAAGTTTGAGTTCTAATTGAGTTATAAAATCGAGAAAAAATAATAATTTGTGTTTAATGAGTTATAATTATAACTGAATCAGACAAATTTGAGTATGCGATTAATGTATTGTCTTGCCTACATTGTTATGTTGTTGTTGTTGTTGATCATTATCAATTATATTATAAGGTTATCTTTTAACAGAACATATTCGTTATAAAATGATAATATAAATTTATGGGCATATACAAAAAAAATTAGAACTTATGAATTGGGTATAAATCATATTTTTGAAATAGTCAAATATTTTTGGAAAAAATTGGGGCAAACACATGGTGAATCTTCATAAAAAACTTCACCCAAATATAATTTGCCAAGAATATTTGAGAATTTGGGGTCAAACGCTAGCTTAATAATAAGGGAATTATACACAAATAATCACATAGTGTTAAGAGCTAATTACATCTTATCTCTACTCTTTTCCAAATTACAAAAATCTCTTAGATGTGGTAGAATCCAAATACATTCCAAAATGTCCCAATACATCACGTCCTAGTTTCAGATACATCCCTTAATATTTGATACATTGCGTCTCGGTTTCGGATACATCACCCAATGTCCCTCCAATACATCGTTTACGTCTCGATACATCGCGTAAAGTGATGTATTCGAAAATTCGATACATCGCGTAAAGTGATGTATCCGAGAATAGGAAGAGTAAGAATTTTTATAATTTTTTCAAATGATAGGTAAGTTATGTATTTAAGTAATTTTTCCTAATAAAAATGATATAATATGATTTTCGTCCTGTGTTCGGTATCATAGATCCCACTAAAACAACCCAACTTTACCATTCTTAAATTTATTTGTCTCATTCTTTAGGAATGAAACACAATGCCATATCAAATTAGGGAAAAAAAAATATAAATTCACGCTTGAATTTGTGAAAAGGTCAATTACACGTATATCATATATCTATATCATACATTTTCTTATTAAAAGTATAATTAATATCACTCCAGAACTGATGTGGAAATAAAATTAAGTATAAATAAAAAATAAGCGTGTTAGAGTCGAAAATGAAGTCCAAAAAATAATTTTTTTTACCTCCCACCCCCTTTATTCTCCGTCTCCATGTTCTTCTTTTCTTATTCTAGTTTGGATTTCTTCTCCTTCAATTTTTTAAATAATAATTCTATAATTTCTCACTCAATTTCATTGTTATTCAGAAAATTTCCTACTAATTTTTACTCATGCTTAGTACACATTAAAATTGATCAATATCAAGGTGATTCACTAAAAAGAATAATTTTTTAATCCAAATATCACAACTCACAACTCATTCAAATAAATTGATATCTAACAAACTCAGAAGAAAAAAGGTATTTAGACCAGACTAAGGAGTTGAGATAGAGAGGATTTAGGTTTAGAATTCATGTCAATGATGATGATAAATGGAGTGAAATCATAATGGATAACAAATTTGACTTTCTTTGTTGTTCATGTCTCCCACTTCTTCATGAACTTTCCTACCATTGTCACTACTCTGTCTTCTTGATCCATCGCAATAGGTTTTTTTATATTCTTACAAATTCAGAAGAGAGGGTCGAAAATGGAGTCATTCAAGTAAGGAAGAAGAAAGAAAATAAAGGCAAAAATGAAGTCATATAGGTCAAAAAGAAGAGAATGATAGAGGTAAAAATGATTGAAAAAAAGTGAAAAAAACAAATAAATTATATGTGTAGGTATGCGCAAATCTGATAGGTGTGTGCGTACCACGCTAGATTGTGTGACTGATTTTTTACATTTGAATGTGGTATTAGCTTAAATTGATATCACATTCACATAGAAGAATGGAGAAAATTAATTTGACAGATTTCATTATTCTTTATCAAAAGTCCTTTATTTTGTTTCAGTCATCATTTAATCAACATAGTCAATGAAATTAAAGCTCAATATCTTACTCGTATGAAAGCGTGTTAGGTCATAATTCTCTAAGACTTGAATCCTAACATGGTGCATCACTTTATATTGTCTTACCCTCTTAATGGGATCAACCTTGAATCTATCATTATATTTTTAATTAATAATATAATAAGCCAAAGTATGATGATAATAATAATAATCGCCTTTTATCCCTCATAAATATTATCAAAAATTTGCGTCTTTAAATCATATTAACAAATTCAATTATACTGAATTAAGAGTAAACAACTTGATACCTATTGTGGGATCTGATTGATTCTACTATTGTTTTGACTTGTTACTTCTCTGCTAACTTACTTTGTGTTCTTTTGCAAAAACCCTCACCATTATGATGTTTCGTGACAAAAATGTACTTTATTTAATCTTAATCATGGTGATAATGACCTCTCTAGTAACAGTGATGAAATTTGAGTGTCACCCGACTTTGACGGGAAATTGTCTACTTGTGACCGAATTGGAACCAAGCGGGGGGTGGGGGGTGGGGGGGGGAGGTAAATGGTGATTGTAACTTAGAAACTTAGAGAAGTTAAACGTCTGGAACCGAAGTCATAAAAACAATTTGGATCATGAGAGTGTGATAAGATTTTTGGTGTCACAATAAAAATAAATAATGATCCAACTTTCGCGACATAACCAATTGATGGCCCAACTTCAACTAATGGTGATAGTTGTGTAGGAATAATGTCAATCCGAAAATTCAAGCATTGTTCAATGGTATTATACCAAAGAAAATTTCGAGTAGAAACCAAAAAAGTCCTCTTTAAAGAACAAATCGGATAATGATGCAGGTGGGGGCTTTAGAGTTGGAAATGTGTGTATGTGGTGCCAATATTAGTTTTGAAAACGTGTAAACAAATTTCATTCATGACAAAATTCATGAAATATGTGGTGCCAATATTAGTTTTGAAAAAATTTAAGATATCAAATATTTTAGAGTATAACGAAACAACAAATCAACAAAAGCACATAATAACATATACTATTGGAGTCGAGGAAAATGACCTGGCATACTAGCATTAGACTAAATTAATTATTTAATTCAGATGATACACATCTTTATCTCATTGGTTAATTTACCATGTTACGTTAGTGTTGGTATTACATGCACTTCTAACTTTTGAATGAAATTCATTGTATTTTAATTTCACTTAATATTAATATTGAAGATCGTAAAAAAAAATAGATAATTTTTTTCAAGAATATTTTAAAATTTTGAATTAAACAACTCAAACTTCATATTAATAAATAAAGTTTTTACAACAAAATTCAAGATAATGTATTCTAGATAAATGGCTAGCATTTTATTAACTAGAATTATTTCTTATTTTTATAAATAATACTCCATCCATTCCTTTTTAGTTGTCATGTTTTCTTTCTTTTTTATAGTCAAATAATAACATTTTATGATTTATTTTTTCATTATAGTACTTAATATAATTTAATTTAATTTAATTTTAAAAATTAGTCAAAATGACTTTCGAAAAGCGTGACAATTAAAAGAAAAAGTAAAGGAAGTAATAATATTATTATGTAAAGTCAAATATTTTTGTCCTTTAAAAAACTATACTAAATTATTATAATGGAATAATATGACAAATTTAATTTCTCTGTCCATATTTTCTTCTTGGGTGGATACTTATAGGGTCATTTTTTGAATTTAAAGATATCAGAAATTAGAAAAGTGTTACCTAATTTTTCAGTTTATACCAATTCAAATTTATATAGGCCCATTGCGCTGAAAGAAAGCAAAAAAATATGAGAGAAAAGAGCGAGATCTTGAAATCAAGCTACAGTCAATTTTATACAGAGTACATATAATATTGAAATTAGCGGGATTTTGAAAAATGAAAACATTACACCATTTCTATATCCACTCGCTACACTGAATCATTCCTCTTCTACCACCTCTCATGTCTTGTTCTCTTCCAAAGTTGTAATCTCACATTTCATAGCCTCTATCCACCTTGCATCTTTTGATGCCTCTGTGTAACTGGTAGATTCTGTATCTGTAGAGAATTTAGAAACAAAACTCTGATGGTAAGGAGACAAGTTAGTATAATTTACAACTGAGGCAATGGGGTAAATACATCCATTAGTGCTAGCTTTTGTGACATAGTCCTTATACCAAATAGAAGAACTCTAAAAATGGAAACTAGTGTTTTAAAGCAATTGCAACCCTCGCAATCTTCTTCATTTTTGCCTTCATGTCTGGGTTTTAACAGAATAGAGAACGTCTCAGCTGTTAGCTTTTTCTTACTGCTAATTCAATTTTCTATTTGCTCCATCTCTTTCAGGATTTTTTCCTTAGCATTGGCGGAAGGGTTTCCCTTTCCTTTGAAGAAGAATCTGCAAGTTGGACTAACACAGCCTATCGGTCGAGTTTGGAAACACATTTCCTATTGGCTTTTGCAGCACGCCCTATGATAAGACTCAATTCAATCGATCGAAGACTCGAATTGAAAAGTATTCAAGATCACCTAAAGAAACAATGGCTCTAGAAAGTGATGAGAAGAAAAAGAAATATTATTAATTGAGATTTCATCTATGATTTTACAATCCGAAAGAACCACTATTTATACACTGAATTAAGTTACAACTAACTTCTTAACAAACTTCAGCAGGTCACGTGACCTTTAGTGGACTTGACTTGAGCCTATTTTTTCCAAGAGAAACAGAACTGAAATAGGGACAAATAGAACTTAATTTAAGCCATTTTTTTAAAATAAAAAAAAATACTACATAAAATCACTTTTAAACCTGTGAGTCTGATATATATTATTTTAACTTTTGGAACATTTAAGTAGCTCAA
>JAJONR010014298.1:0-24666 GCA_029582245.1 Solanum etuberosum
AATATATATATATTTAACTTAACTAGTTAAATGAAATAGAAAATCCTACAAAAAATAATAATATTATCCGGCGGTTATCTACCTTGACTCAATTACATGAAATAAACAATCTCATAATAACACAAGGGTATAATAGGAAATAATTTTTTTATAAAGTTTTAAATCAAACACAAGATTAAGTGGGAAGCAATGAACCAAACACTTGACAAAAAATAATCCCTGCGTTATCAATGTTTGTACCAAACGACCCCTAACACAGATAGGAAGGAGAAGAATACCAATTCACTAATATTTTTTTATTCAATATAGTTCGTCGACTAACCACTTGAACTATTTTTTTTTAATAAGCTTTAGCTATTGAACAATATAAGTAGTCTTAAATCTATGTTAAGTTTAAGATATATTTTACCAACAAAAAATTAGAAATACACCATGCCATCAGGGATCTCCTTAGTGGTACATCATACCTCAAATATATATATATTTAACTTAACTAGTTAAATGAAATAGAAAATCCTACAAAAAATAATAATATTATCCGGCGGTTATCTACCTTGACTCAATTACATGAAATAAACAATCTCATAATAACACAAGGGTATAATAGGAAATAATTTTTTTATAAAGTTTTAAATCAAACACAAGATTAAGTGGGAAGCAATGAACCAAACACTTGACAAAAAATAATCCCTGCGTTATCAATGTTTGTACCAAACGACCCCTAACACAGATAGGAAGGAGAAGAATACCAATTCACTAATATTTTTTTATTCAATATAGTTCGTCGACTAACCACTTGAACTATTTTTTTTTAATAAGCTTTAGCTATTGAACAATATAAGTAGTCTTAAATCTATGTTAAGTTTAAGATATATTTTACCAACAAAAAATTAGAAATACACCATGCCATCAGGGATCTCCTTAGTGGTACATCATACCTCAAATATATATATATTTAACTTAACTAGTTAAATGAAATAGAAAATCCTACAAAAAATAATAATATTATCCGGCGGTTATCTACCTTGACTCAATTACATAAAATAAACAATCTCATAATAACACAAGGGTATAATAGGAAATAATTTTTTTAGAAAGTTCTAAATCAAACACAAGATTAAGTGGGAAGCAATGAACCAAACACTTGACAAAAAATAATCCCTGTGTTATCAATGTTTGTACCAAACGACCCCTAACACAGATAGGAAGGAGAAGAATACCAATTCCAAGTGAAGCAATTTGTTTTCCCTGTATCCATCACCTTTCCTAAGATGGTCAAGTTTTTAATCAGTTGGAGGAGCATTTGGCTAAGGGTTATCAATCATCGCTTGAGCAAACACAAATTCTAAGGATATTCTGTAAACAAGGATAGAGGTTTCTGGAGAGCTTACATGCTCCATGCTTTGTATATAAGCCTCATAGAGTCATAGTTATTTGTGTATTATTTAATCATCCACAATAGTATAGGTCATACGGCTAGGTACATTAATCATGATAGAGAAAATGGTGCTACCAATTTGCTTATTGTGCTTGGTGAGGAGAGATTGGATGGGAATCATGTCTATTTCCAAGCTCATCCTTATACGGATAAAACATGAAAAATATACCCAATAGGAAAGGAGTAGATCCCTTTGCTTATTTGGAATTGAAGTGAGAATTTAAGTTGCATGGTTTTGTTAATCTATGCCATATATTTATATTGTCAAATCTTGTTGATTGTTTGGGAACCCTCAAGATTTGATATTTTCCCTTTTATGTAGTACGACCATGATGGGAAATGATTACATCTTTAGGTTGGCCTTTTCCCCTCCAACACTAGGTTAACTCCAATAGACAAAGATTCTGATTGTGTTAATGTGACAACCCTTCAATTAGATTTAAGGTTTAGGGCTTGAATAATTTCTCCTCCTCCTTCTACAACTATAAGAAATGAGTACATCTTTTAGGTTTGCATTATCCCCTCCAATACTAGGTTAACTCCCATAGACAAGGTTCCGACCATGTTAATATCACTACCGTTCAATTAGGTTAAGGTTTAGGGCTTGAATAGGTTGAAGTTGGAAATTAAGAAGGGTTTTGTTTATTTCCCTTCTTTTTCCTTTTTTACTTTCTCCTCCTCCTACTACTACTATGGTAAGAAATGGTTACATCCTTTAGGTTGGCCTTTTCCCTCCAATACTACATTAACTATGGACAAGGTTCTGACAATGTTAATGTCACTGCCCTTCAATTAGGTTAAGGTTTTGACTTTTGAGCTTGAATAATTTGTCCTCCTCCTAATACTATCGACTACCCCAACTATTACGACACTAGGTAATTCCCTTTTCTCCTCCTTCGAGGACGACTCTGCCTCCTCCTCCTCCTCCGACCATGTAAGTTTGTGCATAAAAATTGAAGTGGAGTGAAAACTATGGGAGACCAGAATTCAAATTTTAGCAGAGGCAAAAGAGCGTTAGTTGGTGGTAGAATTATCTGATATTTGTTCTAGTGGGAGATGTTAGATTAGTTGAATTGTCAAGATGCCCGTGCTGAAAGCTCTTCTACATGACTTGTTCAAGCTTCTAAATTACTTGCTGAAAGGAAGTTTTAAGTGGCAGCCAAATAAGACATCATAATCATGGATAAAACTTGTCTAATTTCATGGCTATTATTTTGCATTTCAATATTGTCCTCAGCACAGAGTTTTTTTATTCTGATAGGAATTTACTTAAATACTTAAAAATTCAACTAATTTTCTTGTTTTTTTGAATTTCCACATGCAGATGATCTGAAATTTGTGGGTGTAATATTCGCGTTGGATGAAAACAAGAAGCTGACTTTGCGAGTATTTGTAGCTTGGTCTTTCGTTTTGGCACGTTCAAGTGCATCTAATTTGCAATTTCGTAGGATTGATTTCAGTGTTTTTCGCTTGTTTACTGTCATTGAACACAATTTGTGATTCAGGTGTTATCCTGTATGTGGTATTTGGCATCGTATAATCATGTAGTAGTTGCTTCTTCCTTGGTGTATAGTTTAGACGCCTTGTAACTTAAACTCAGTGCTTCTTCTTTTCATTTATCCTAATAGGATCTTTTAAATGTTGATTCAAAATGATCTTGTGTTTACTCATGTCAACTTTGCAACAAAATATAACGCAAATATGATGGTTGAACCGTCACTTTTTCGTGGTTATATGCTTTTTGCACTTCTAAGCAGAAACATGCAGGTGGTGAATTTTCGAAAAAATAATTTGTTAAATTACGCACAACATATTACGAACTATTTTAATATATATACTAGATAATTTATTTGTGCTTCACGTGGTCATAAGTGGTTTCTGGAAGATTCTTAACTAATATCTGAATAATAGAAATAACAACGGTTTTTGCAATATTGTTGAACATAAATGCAGAGATTCCATAGTGTCTTATATCTCAAAAAGCTATGATGAATGATGGCAAATGTTGTACTTTTTTATCATTGAATATTTACACAGCATACACTGTACTTTTATGTCAAATTATTATAGATCTATGGAGGTCAAAGATTTGTCGAGTCTGAACTTTTACTGCTCTTTTTATAATGCAGTTTTAACAGCCTGCCAACTGTACATCAACAAAAATTTGCAAATTTCAACACATTTTTGTCCATTTTAGCATGAAAACAAATTCGGTTAGATACAGTAGTGGTCCTCAAATAGACAATAGTGCAAAGGTTCTTTATCTTCCTCAAATAATCATAAGTGATCTTAAACTTTCAGTGGTATCACATTAGCAATATTCAATGTCATTTGTGGTCAATGAATTTTCAATTTATGGTGAGACTCGAACTTGGGATGACTTATTTTTAGCAATCCCATCGACATAAACAATGCTTGACATATATCTAAATGATCTATCAGAACGCTTTATCCGAATCGAAGAATCTATCAACAATGAATTTCTCCCCCTCTACTTTATTTGACAGGGGCGAAAAATACCACTCTATCAATAACAAGAAAAAAATAGCAATTCCGTTTCTAATGATTTGAGCTTGGAAGCAAGTTTGACCTTGGATGTAACACAAATCTTCCCAATTTGAAAATTGAATTTCTTAGGGGTATAATTCAACAACAAATAATTATAATTTATAAGTGTTGTTAGTTAGTCAAACGATACGAGTAATATGGATGGGTACACGATATGACGGTGTGACTTCGACACACTATGCGTAATTTTAATTAGGATATACAACAATGAGGTAATTTATTATGATATTACAAACGTAACATTTTGACAGATTAAAAGATCCTGAATGGAATAATTTTGAATATCGGTTTATTTTTATAATGATCCACTAGTCCACTATAGTAATAACTAACTAATCTTTAATATAATATTTTTCGCATTCAGCATGGTTTTTTTTTTTTTGTTTTTTTGCAAAATTTGAAATAATGACTCATTTTTTTTACAAAATATAAACTTATGATATCAAATTTTATATTTATAAATTTTGAAATCACAATTTCGAATTTTAATATCCTACTTTCTGAAGAATTTGAAATTTGAAATAAGAGAAAATTTCGAATTAAAACTTAAAATTGAGGTCCTGAATCTTACAGGTTTACACGACTTGGGCTGAAGATGCAGTAAGCTGAATAATAGGCCCACCTTCTATAGGAACCCAACTATTTAACCCAGCCCAGTAAACCCAGAGAATTGGGCTTCTGAAGGCCCAAAGTAGTAATACTAAACCCTAGTAAAACGCCATAGATTGAAGAAGAGAAGCAGCTTTCAGAAAAATCCTTCCGCACAACCAAAGGTAAGCCTCCATTGCAGACCACCAGTAGCCTCCGCCATCATGGGTCGTATGCACAGTCGTGGGTTCGTCATTCTCTCTTTTGAATCTCCATTTTTTTTTTCATTTTTCTGAGCATCAATTTGACATTTTCTGTTTTTTTGTGGTTTCAGTAAGGGTATTTCAGCTTCTGCTCTCCCTTACAAGAGAACTCCTCCTAGTTGGCTCAAGATCTCTGCTCCAGATGTAAATCATACACCTTTGTTATCTCTTACTATATGTTTTTGCCAATTTTAATTAAGTTTTGCTTGATTTTGTGATAACAGGTTGAGGACAACATTTGCAAGTTCGCTAAGAAAGGATTGACCCCTTCTCAGATTGGTGTGATTCTTCGTGACTCTCATGGAATTGCACAAGTGAAGAGTGTTACTGGTAGCAAGATCTTGCGTATCCTCAAGGCACACGGTACGTTTTTATCATTGTTTATATGAATGTGGTTTGGTTTATGAGTATATTTAAATGAATGTGGGTTTGAGATATGAGTATTTTTTGGGGAAAATTGATAGGGCTTGCACCTGAGATTCCAGAGGATTTGTACCACCTGATTAAGAAGGCTGTTGCCATTAGGAAGCATTTGGAGAGGAACAGGAAGGATAAGGATTCTAAGTTCCGTTTGATTTTGGTGGAGAGCAGGATCCATCGCCTTGCTCGCTATTACAAGAAAACAAAAAAGCTCCCACCTGTCTGGAAATAGTAAGCTTACTTGCTACTCTGTCTTGTTTATAATTTTTTGCAATACTTTGAATATCTTAGTGTGATATTTAGTTGCATTTAGCACACTGCAGATGGTATGCATTGTTGATTCAGTTAAGATTGCCGGAGTGGTTTGGTTTCACTGCGTTAAACATAGGTTTTCTTATTTGATTTTAACCCGAAAGATGTGCAGCAGTTAGTAGTTTGTTAATGTTAAAGTGACTGGTTCAGAGAATGAGTTGTTGCCTGCTCATATGGTCATTAGGTAATCACCTCGTGAGTTAGCTTTTGTGGAAGAATTAAGCCTAAACTTCATCCCTCCCTCCACCCCTATTCTTTATTTGCCCAATGCTTAGCCTCCATGGCCTATGTGTACTCTAAAGAATGGGTTGTTGGGTTGTCTCCCCACATCATATGTTAGCTTATGGAATTGAGGTAGGTCTAAGATTTATTTCCCTTGCATTTTGAAAAGTTTGCTAAAATCTTCTAATTCTTAGGACTATTGGCTGTGTTAGGTTTATACTGTTTTGATTGTGATGTCTGTCCTAATTGAGCAAAATGAATTGTGAGGATTCATGTGCTAACCTCAACTAGATTGGGGCTGAGACATGGTTGTCAACTTGTTATTGTTGTTTACTTCCGTCTTCTTTATATATGCTCCATTGTAAATGAAATTTCCTGGTTTATGTTTAGCAAGCTTTAAAGTTGTAATTAAACCCACCGTTCCTAAACACCTTGCTTTACTCTTTTCCAGTTTAACTTTGGTTTCATTTTTTGTCTAAATTGTGTTTGGTGCATATTATTGAAAAATGCACCAAGAAAACTACTTAAATGTTTAAGGAAAGTTCTGAATGGTGAAGAAGTTGTTTGTTTCCAGCTTTGGATATATTTTTTGTTAAAATACAGCAAAGTTTTACTTCTTACTGTAGTACTATGGTTTGCTGATAGTGGAATACTTGTATATTGGGACGCACAGAATATAAGCCGTTGACATTGATTCTTCAATCTGTTTCTTTTTGGCTTTTCTAAAAGTTTTCGGTGATTTTCTTGCATGGTTCTGTTCCTGGGTCTTTGGTCTGGTGGTAAGAGTTTAGCATGTGATGTGTGGATTAGGTGCACATTATGGGTACCTTGCCACAAACCAAAACCTGATATTTAATGGAGAATGAAGGATGGCTCAGTATTATCCATTTGAGTTTCGAGCATTGCACCTTCAGAGATTTCTTGGTTATAATTTTTTTTGCATGGTTCTCTGTTGTTTTTCATGTTGGTTTTACTACTTTCTTGGTTTAAAAGCAAGGTGTATGCCATATTATTTATTTTAATTTCCGCTTATGTGCAGTGAATCTACCACTGCCAGCACACTTGTGGCATAGGCTGAGACGTGAGCTGGAGTAGGTTTGGCTGATCACAATATGTAGTTTTCTTGTGTCATGAATTGCTTGCTAAATCCAATTTTGTTTGATTTAATCATGCTACTCAATGGAAGATAGTTTTCTGGATAGTATTTGCTCCTATTTTTACCAAGTATGCTTTTATTTAGATATTCAAATGAATGACTTGTTTCTCAAGCTCATAGTGGTAACATGAAAGCCACTATCCAGCTGGTGTGGCTGCTCTGTAATTTGGATCGCTGAAAATTATGGTTTAATGCTCATCACTTTATGTGCCTGGCAGTGAAGTACCACTTTTAATCCTAAAGGGGTCGTTATTCTGTGATTATATTCTTGGGATTGTAATCCTTGGACTAAGGTTGAGTTATTTCATGATTAAGCTTGGATTAAATTTATGTTGCGTTTGGTTGATGGTAATTTATACCTTCAACTAAATGCATAATAAATTTTATTCCAATCTTAATCTTGGAATAGTCCACCTTATTGTGCGAACCAAATGACCCCAAAGAGTAAGTGGGTGAGAGAATCTTGAAGTCGAAGAAATCATCTAATGTTCAATTCTTGATGGGACAGAGTTGCTTGATATTTATTGTTGGTGGGAGGCAACACATTTCATAAAATTAGTCGAAGTTTGGATGCGTTGAACTTGATTACCATAATTATCAAAATAAAATAGAAATTCACATAAGATCGTTGTCTTGTTTATGAAAATATTGTATTCACCATTCAAGATCACTTCCCTGTGGTCACCTGTGTTTGGGTCATTTTGACATACATAATAATGCAACACTTACACTTTTAACAATGTGTTATATTTGAATTCGAAAAAGAAAAATATAAAAATACAACATCATACTCACTATTCAATATAATTTCATAAAATGGATGTTAAAAAAGAGAAGTAAAATGTACATAAACTTTATTATTACCTTGGAAATTATGAAAGAATAAAATATGATTAAAAATAGTTATTAATTTACAAAACTTTTATGCAAACAAGGATTATGTTATGGAAATTGTTGCTTAGTCATAATTTTACACCTAAACAAGCTAAATTAATCTCTTGATCTTCTCATGTATAGAAAAGATTAAATTCAATTTTAAAATGTTATTTTGGAAGAAAAATTTAAAATAACCAAGGTTAAGTGTGTTTGAATATTTAAGTAAGCTGAGACTTACCTTCATTCGTACTATGAAAGTCTAAGGTGGCAAGGGGACTTTGGTTCGAGATGGGGGGGAGGGATAGGGGGGAATGGGGCGGGTCCGGAACAACATTGGTAGGGATTGAGCTGGGAATGGGCCTATCCCGGACCACAAAAGCGATAGTCCCGTCCCGATCACGGGATGGAACAGATCGCATCACGATAATTTATTTATTTTTTAATTAAATATTTTTATTTTTAAAATTTAATTCTTTATAAATGTTAGATTGTTAGACTTTATAAATTTCAAAGTAAGTTAGCTAAGTAAGAAATAATTTTTTGAAAGTGTTGGAAATTGTAAGTTTGTTAAATTCAATTCCTTATAAAGTTGGATTGTTAGACTTTCAAATTTTAAAATTCAAAGTAAGTTAGCTATGTAAGTGATAAATTATTAAAGCTTTGTAAATTATAAGTTTGTTAATTTTTTTAAAAATAAACTCTATTAATTAATATGTTATGTAAGATACGTGACTAGTAGAAGCTAGAACATGATCATATGAATGTTTGTATTGAATTTTAGCAGCTCACTAGACATTAATTATAACTAAAATTACACTTTCCAATTATATCGATACAATTTGATTAATTATCGTTAACTTTTTAAAATGTTATGTAAAACCTGTCACTAGCAAAAGTTAGAACATAACAAGATAAGTACTCATATTGAAATTTTGGCGAGAGTCTCTAAATAATGGGGTGGTGGGAATAGGGCTATGTGGGGGGGGGGGGGCGTGAAGATGAGGTGTATTTTAGCGAGTCTCTTAGACATTATAACTAGAATTAGACTTTTCAATATCAATCCAATCATATAGGTACATTTCAATTAGCTTCTGATATTCTTTTTTATAATGTTATGTACGATTCGTCACTAGTAGAAGTTAAAATGTGATAAGATGAGTACTTGTACGGCATTTTAGTGCGATTCATTAGAAATTATAACTAAAATTAGACCTTGCAATCACATCTATACAATTTGATTGGTTTTTCATATTTTTTAGAAAATGTTATGTAAGAGTCATCGCCAGTAGAAGTTAGAACATGATAAGATGAGTACTCACACTGGACTTTAGCGAGACTCACTATACATTGGGGTTGTGGGGATGAAGATGAAGTGTGTTTGGATGGTGAGGAGAACACAATCAATGTGAAATGTCATTTGTGGAATTTGTTTTTCCATACTTTTATTAGGGAAATTGTTTTTTCATATTTTTAATGAACTTGTTTTTCTACAGAAGTATTTTCTAAAATATGTGATCAATCGATCATGGAAAAACTAAAAAAGAAATCCTCTATGCCGAACACATCCTTAATTACTATACAAGATTTAATTAAGCAATAATCAAGTCACATCCCACATCGGTGACAACAGACCAAAAGTTTCTTTTTATAAGTACTCAACAAGACAACACATATCGCTGAGCTTAGTAGCGTGAGCTTGTAACCCAAGTGGGAGCATTAAGATGATCGGGACGTTCAAATCTTCAGCCCTCAACACAAATAGTGAGTTCATAATAAGTGCATCATGTTTACGGTGTGAGTAAAATAAAGTAATTTTATTAGGCTGGCTTAACAGAGCAACGGTCTCACCAATGGCCCGAGTTTGGGCAAAGTTTCAAGTCAAACCACTAGAGATGTCAGGTTATATTCGTTGAATTGGACCATCATCTTTTAATTAAGGGCTGGCTTAATAGAGTTGTGTTCCCGCCGACGACCCAAGTTTAAGATTGTCAAAAATCAGTGTTTCCGCACAATTTCAAGTCAAACCACTAGAGATGTCAGGTTATTCATTGGTTTGGACGATAATCTTTTAATTAGGGGTTGGCTTAACAAAGCAGCGCTCCCGTTGAAGGCCCAAACTTGAGGTTGCCAAAAACTAGTATTCCTGCACAGTCCCAACTCAAACCGTAAGAAATGTCAGGTTGTTCATTGATTTGTACCATCACCATTTAATTAGGGGTGTAATGGTTCGGTTGGATCGATTATTTTATAAAATTTATATCAATATCAATTTCTCGGTTATTTTAGTTTGTATACAATTAGACTTTTCAAATTCATTCCAATCTTAAAGATTTTTCTTTGATATCGGTACAATTTAACTATAACTAAAATTAGATCACTTTTCTAAAACTATTTTAATCATATTGGTACAGTTCGTTTTGATATATTTTTGAAAAAGTTATGTAAGAGTTACTGAGAAAATGGTCAAATGCCCCTCTAACTTATATTCGGATTTTTAACTACACACTTTAACTTTACGGTGATCCTATCACCTCCTTGAACTATTTAAGTTTGATATTATTACACCCTTAAAACGTCACAATCACATTTATACTGGCCGGTGAAACTTACACGTCTGACAGGTGGAAATTTTATTTAAAACTTTTTTTTTATTCTTTTTCCTTTCTGATTTATTGTCTAGTTAAAGGTCACAATGCCAAAATTTATGGATGTATTTTGGATCTTCAAATTTGGAACTTGTTGATAACATAGATGGTTGGTAATTATTTGAAGCTAAACATGTTGAGTTTGACTGAGTTCATGGCTAAGATTTTTAGATTTGAAGAATAGCCGAAACTCCATGAAAATCGATAAGCTTCCATATGAAATTATTGGATTTATATTCGTGATTTGGGAGCAGCTTTCGTTGATGGTTGGAAGAGTTCTGTATGGCTGAAAACTGAAGCTCATAGTTTAAAATGTGAAGCACCAACTTGAAACCTTCATTAACTATAGTTCAAAAGCTTGAGTTCAAAATTCGATTTACCACAAACAAGCTTCATTTTGAGTGGGTAATATATCAAAGGAATCGAAATGTCGAGAAAAGCTTATATTCAGAATTTATGGGCGATTTTGAGAAGAATTTAGGTGATTTTACATCAAATTTTCAGAGCAATGGGCCGAAGAAGATGAATAACGGGTGTTACATTTTTTTAGATTTGTAGAAAAATGACCAGTTATTAAAATCAGTTGAGGAAAATTTCTATGGGTCTGTTGAGTATTGAATATAGGATGAAAAAATTTCTTAATATTCAAAGTTTATTGAAGAAAACAATTGGGTATCCTTATTCAAGTTTAATTTTGCTTTGATTTGAATTATTTTTGGTACATAATTCTTGATTGTGGAAACTGGTGGGTGAAATTGCTAATACGATTTGTGGTGTATGATTGACGCAGTGTTGGCGATGATTTCAAAATGGTGATGAAATATGTACTTGTACTGATATGTCAATAGACATGCTACTAGTAGAGAAAGAGGCAAAGAAAGGGACAGTAGTTCAACTTAATTAGCTAGAGCTTCTTCACAGGCATATGTACTTATTTGTAAGAGAAATAATTTTAAGTATATGCACTAATATGAGAAAAATCACGCCACCACAAACAATAAAAGTGATATAAGAAGATGTAAAGAAAAGAGGTAAAGACAGTGTTTCAAGTGTTCCAGGTGTTCCAACTCAATCACATGAAACTTTTACACATACAAAGATAATTTTATATAATTATTCAATCATTTATAGATAAAATAGATGTATTTTAAAATTTGAGTCTCAATAAACAGATTATTGTAAGTTGTAGAGGAATAGAAATAGATAGAAAAAGGATGGTAATAGAGAAAAGGGAATGCCTCAAGAAAGAAATGTGAACAAAGGCATAGCTAGAGAAAAAGGAATGCATCAACATACCTAAACTAATTCTAAAGCAACAAATAGTGGAAAAGGCCAAGGAAGGGGAAAGAGACCAGTAAAACATGAGAACACCTGTGAAGGACAAACAATACATTTTAAAAAGTCAATAATAGTAGGGATTGAAATATACTAAGCTCAAGATGGCTTTACAATTCTTAATGTGAGTAGTGAATGTATAACTTTATATGCATATTAAGATTTTATAAGCAACTTAAATATCTTTTGATTTGCATATTTCTTATTTGACTATGCAACTTGGATTGTCAAGTAGAAGAATAATCAATACTAGTACAAGAGTGACAAAAAAGCTGATGTTATTACTGGTGATATTGGCTACACACTAAGACGTGAGTTCAAATGAAAGGAAAATGCAACTATTACTAGTATCAACCTTGAAAGAATGAGGGCTAAAAAATTTATCCAAATCAGGTTCGTAACTAGTGCTAATAATCAAAGTCAAATCAGATCTGCAGTTGCTACTAAAATCAAAGCCAAAGCTAAATCAGTTCAAACAGAAAGATATATGTGTCGTGAAAGTAGGACATTCTAACATGATGTTGTTAGCATTTTGATTCTATTATTTATATTGACAAATAATTTTTAATTGTGTATATTTTGATGTTGTTTTTTGTTGGAATCAAATTTTGTTTTGTAGGTTCCTTTAGGTATCAAACTCTATTTTTTGTAGGTACCAAACAAAACAGTGTTAATTTTTTTGTTGTAGTTTAAATTAAAACATTGATTATGTTAGAGTGAAATCCTCATTTTATATAATTGTGTAATATTTTTGTTTCTTTTAGTATATCTTCTCATATGTTTGTAGTTGAACATTTTTTTGAATTTTCTCAAATGGTTACCACAATAAGATAGATAGAAAATATATGAAGGGTTAACCTATTTGAAAGTGATACAAATGAGGTTTTAAAAGCCTTACACAATCAAATGCACTTACATCTTGTTAAAGTCATAACTATTCCAACAAGATAAAAGCAAAAAAATAAGAACTAAACTAAAGATATTGAGTATAATAACTATGACAGTTTCAGTTTCATCCAATTACATATTTCATCCTTCACATTCTTGATAATGCTTAAAAATAGAAAAAACACCATGTCAATCATATGACGATTAGCTTTCAGTTACGATATTTGCTCTTCTTTTCTTCTCCTTCATCACTTATATGTTACTTTCAACATGACTTTCATAAAATGCAAATGGACTTCTTCCAACTCTATAATTCTCTTTCGCTAACTTATAATAATATACTTATATCTTATATTAGTATCTTAACGATCTCTGCATCTAACAAAGTTTCACACTTCCTCCTAAAATATGTCATAAATAAATTAAACATAAAAACAGAAATAAATTATGGAGAAAACATACACGATAATGTGGATAAGATCAAAATCTTCGAGTTGGATTGTCCTTCAACCACGAAGTTGCATTGAAAGTAAGTCTCCATGTTTGCATCACATTTTCGTACGTAATATCGGATCATTCTCGTCATTACAAATGCAATTCAAGACTGCATTTGACATTATAAAAATATTTTCCTCCCAAAATCTAATCAGAGAAGATAACTTGATTTCTCAAATTTTAAAGAAATTACACCTTGAACAACTGAAAATTAACAAGAAATTAAAAAGTTCATATCTTTTTGGACTGATTTCATTTAAGAAAGAAGATGATTTTGTTTAAACCTTCAACCAATGACTCTTTTGAAAGAATTGGAGAAGACAATGTTTTTAAAGAGGAAGTAATTAAATAATAGGGAAAAAATTGATGTGTCATGCTTTTTAATCCGTTTTTGGAAGCAAAGTTTTTTTATTTACGTGCATCATCTGCGTGAAAACAAACGTAGCTAGAAAATTGATCAAAATAATCTTTTTACAAAGGTATTTAATACTTTTATGAAATACTAAGACATTGATGAAGTTAATGTATCTTTTTGAAAAACCAGAGTAACTTTATGTATCATTTATATGTTTTCTCTATATCAATTGTTGATTATGATCCTAACCTTATGTATGGTAATAGATAAATTGACACATTTGCATATCTTAAAACTCAACAACTTCCCTCATGAAATCATTCTCCAACTAAGCAATTTGATGATTGAGTTGTCAGATAGAAATTGAGATTTTTTTTCCCCTCATTCGACAAGAACAGTGAGCTTTATTTTATAAAAAATAATAATTGAATAATAAAAAGCTAACACCGTTCGTTTAGAGTTAGGTTTAGGAACTAAATCACACAGTTTATTTAATTAAGTTCAATTTGCATAGCCTGATAATACAAGAACCAAAATCAAAATTTAACTACCAACTCAAGGTTTAAGCAACAATTATAAATATATACATTGGTAAATGAAGGTTATATACTTGAAGAAGATTTGGTGGTTTAAGAAGATATAATTAAAGTTACGAAAAAAATAAGAAATGTCACTAAATTATACGAAACTGAATAAAAATGTCTTTTTATAAAAAGAATTGATAAAAAAATTTATTGTTAATAATCTGGCCAAAAAACGTCCCAATTGTTACTTTATTGGGTCAAAAACAATCATTTTCCTAATATATATATATATATATAGAGAGAGATATTTAAACACATTTTTTTTCTAATAGATATAATATATCTAAAAACCCTTATTCTTATTATTTTAATATAATTTAGTTAACTAATAAAAAAGTGGAAAATAATAATTTTTTTCTTAGTCTTATTTTATCAATTAAAATAAAATAACCTTATATATATGTATATATATATATAGCTGATAACATAGGTTATACATATAATTAAAATCACAATACCCTCTTTATTGATTTTCATTTAGATAACAATACAATTTTCTTTTCTAATAAAAAATATTTGTATTTCTTAATCTTTTTTGAATTGGAATAGGATAAACGTTTCATAATATGATCTCTAGTGCGGAATAAATTCTGAAAGAAACTTATGATATCCCTGCTTTTAAAATTAATTCGCCTTTTCCATATAAATTTTAAAATTCAAGAATTATATTACTAAATGTTTATCATATCTCAACTCGAAAAAGATTAAGAAATAAAATTAGTTTGTATTTTAGTATGAAAAAATAATTTTATCTTTTAAAATAATATTTCTATAAGAAATTTTTTGTTTAAAAAGAAAAACAATGACATTTTTATTAGGAAAAGACAATTTTGATCCAATTAACTGAAAATAAGAGTATTTTTAAATTAAACTATTAATGATGAAAATATTTTTGAATAAAACTTTTAACGAATGACATTTTATTTAATCGCACATAATTTAAACGCATTTCATCCCTTTTTGTTAAAGTAATAAAAAATTTATTCTTTATTATTGATTTTAAGCAATGTAGCTCACAAGTCACAAACATATTACTAGTAATTTTTTTCTTTTTAATTTCACAATGTATCAAAAAGGACAAAAAGAAAAAAGAAAAAGCTAATGATTTTGACTTTGGTTGGGGGGTTGTTGGGACTGAGAGTCCAGAAGCTTCTTACGTTCACATATAGCAAATATAAAAATCATATTTGTATGTTATAGCTATAATTTGTATAATTGTGTTCCATAACAAACATAAATATGTATATTTCGCTATACATATACAAAAGAAAGCAGCTGTATAATATGTTTCTGTTTCGATATACATATACAAAAAATTAATTGTATCATATGTGTTTGTATAAAGCGAGAAAGACAAGAAAACTGAGTAAGGAAAGATCGTAGTTGTATAATCATAAGTGTATAGGACGAAAATATATGCATTTATATTTGTATATACAATTTTCTCTCGCTTTATACAAACACAAACGCAATGTATACATTTGTGTTTGTATAAAGTGAGAGAAGCGAGTGAGAGTGGAGAGCGAGATCTGGGAGAGGGGAGAGAGGGGAACGAAAATATATGTATATATACAATTTTCTCTCGTTTTATACAAACACAAACGCATTTTATATATTTGTGTTTGTATAAAAGCGAGAGAGGCGAGGGAGACTGCCAGCGAGAACGAGAGTGGCGAGCGAGATTCACCAGGAGAGAGGCGAAATAGCAACAGTTTGCTATGGGGTACAATTAAATCAAACTATAGTTATAGCATTTAATTTGAATTAATAGTTTGCTATTATATATAATTTTCTCGAAAATTAATGCTGTCGAAGTTAATTTTGGCGCCCAACCTCAGCTAAAACCCTAGACAACTCTTTTTGCTAAGCTAAGCAACAGCAATTAGCCGGAAAATATGTCAGGCTTGAAGTTCGTCGCTGAAAGAACCGGTGACGGAGCCGGGCAGCCATTCCTCGACACCGACAACGGCGAGGAACTCATGCATGTTCAGCCTGGAACTGCCGTAGTCCTCGGCAGCCGCCCTCCTGAGTCACCTGGCACTCTCTATATCACCTCCAAGTAACATCTCGACCTTCAATTTACTTTTGTTTGTGTTCATATATCTTGTTTGTTTCGTAATCAGTAGTTGAGTTTTAGTTTTGTAATCCGTTAAATATCACCAGGCAAGTGGTGTGGCTAAGCGATACTGATAGGAGTAAAGGTTATGCAGTTGATTTCCTGTCTGTTTCACTTCATGCTGTCTCTAGAGACCCCGAGGCTTATCGGGATCCTTGTTTATATGCTCAGGTACAATCTCTTTGTTATATTTTCCTCCTGAGTTAAAGTTCTAGGGTTTTACTTATACCAGCAAGAGAGCAAAACAGAACTGGAGGTTAATATGTGAAATGAAAAAGTTTCAACTTATAACACTATTGATTTTGTAGAGTCAATTTTTACTTTTCATTGTATAATCGATTTGCTTAACCTGTCTCTGTTTGGATTAATTTGTGATGAAATTTGAAGGACTGCTGGCCATGAAATGGAACTGATAGTACTAAAAAGTTATAAGAAATACGCTGCATTTTGATTATTTAAGTGTGTTTCTCTCTATCTTTTTATCCCCTTCATATATAATGGGCCTTCTTACTTGTTTCACCATTCAAATGGCCACAATGCAACAGAGTTGCTTATAACAGAATGTTATATATAAATATGTTTGGAACCTTTTAGAATGCCAATCTGAGTTATGCTTTGAGTGATGGTTATAGTTTCAAGTGTGTGAGGCAGATATGGCGCTAATTTGGCTATAAGTACTAGGTCATTGGTGTTATCTGGTGGTAGTTGTGTGCCATTAATAGGACATTAACTACTGAAGTGTTTGCCATATCTATCGGTGTATGTCTTTTACATCGGCCAGACAGTTCTCTTCCATTGTTATTTTTGGGTGAGGAGTTGAAGAATGGTGGCCTTAAACTATCATCAACAGAAGTAGCAAAATTTGGAGGGTGGCTAATACAAACAGTGATGGTCGGAAGGATGATGTATGAAGGGGCTTTTTGTTTGTTTGTTTGTTTGTTTGTATTTTATAAGGAAAGATGGTGGAAGTTAGTTCAAGACTAGAATGCAGCGGTGACTCTTTGATGGTTCTCGATAAGTGAAGGACAACAAAGGGTGGAGGAGAGGTGGTGCTATGGTGGAGTTAAAGGTCGTTGGTGAGGGTCAATTTTCTTGGCGAAGGCTGCACTCTCTCTTCATTGCCTTCTATGCCCCAACTCCAGCTTGATGGGATGCATTAGAAGGAAGCATGCAGGGTTCATCTGGAATTCAATAGTCATCGTGACATATCATTTATCCATTCTAGCATCACTTAGTATAAGTCAATTTTGCCTATAACGTCATATTATAATGAAATCCTACTTGGGGTGTTTTATAGATGATTTTGTGGGGACCAAAATAGGAGTCCTTTTGAAATTCAATCGGCTTAAAGAGCCATTCTGATCTGACAATGGTGGTTGCCAGAGCCCAGATTTTCACCTAAACGGTGAAGCCAAGACTTGTATTTTTCTTGCCATGGCAGATAGAGAGAACTTATGGAAAGAAATGATTTTTTAGGAAAAACACCACAATCTTTTGTGGGGAAGGAAAGGAGGTCGAAACTCTAATTAGTCAAAGGTAAATCTAGAATCAATTGGGCTTGAAGATGTTTTGGATTGTGACCGGAATTAAGGCCATTTTGTCGCCTCCTTTTTATTTCTTTTGGACTTCTCCAGTTTCCTAAATGCTTTAAACGGATTTTTTAGTCTTTTTTTTTATGTTACATACAATAATGATTTCAAAATAGCTACGTAGTAATAATATAAATTACTTGAAAAAAATGATAGTAAAATGCAATGAGTATGTTTAAAACATTTAGGGGTTGTTTGGTTTGGGTGTATAAGAAAGTGCTGAATATGGTGTATTAGTAATGCCGGTATTAGTTATGCTTGAGATTATTTCTTATGCAATGTTTGGTTTGGTGTATTGAAAATAACATACATTGCATAATTTTTAAAAAAGATTTATTTACAAAAATATACTCCACACGTACCGTGGAAAGGATGTGAAAAAGGTTTTGAGGGGCAATTGTGTCTTGAACCATGCTAATGCATGTATTAAAATCACTTGCATTGCTAATACCATGGTTTTCAGTCTTGGGTCAATTGTCAGTCTTAGATGAACTTGCAAGGGGAGAAGAAAGATAATGAGGACTGACCTGACCTTCAATATTTCTGTGGCTAAATCTATTAGAGCTCTCACTTAATGCTATTGACAGGTGTAGAACAGTACACAACTTCACTACATATTCAATAGGGCAATTCATCCTGTTTAGTTATTTTTTTAAAATCATTTGTAGTATTTCCTGTTTAATTGAAGCTTGGAGGAGATCATCCAACTATTTTCTTTATTTTTTCATTTGATATATAGTTGGATATCCATG
Source organism: Solanum etuberosum (assembly GCA_029582245.1). NCBI lineage: Eukaryota > Viridiplantae > Streptophyta > Magnoliopsida > Solanales > Solanaceae > Solanum > Solanum etuberosum. Next base: position 18,603 of record JAJONR010014298.1, read on the forward strand.
GCATTATGAAATGCAATTTCTGTGATTTATTATGTTAGGATTGTGTAGTGTATGCAATCTATTCTCTGAAGCTGGATAAATCATGTATGGTTGAACCAGATGGATTAGTTGCATGATTATGCATGTCTGTTCTGTTACAATAATCTCTGGCTTTATAATTAATGAGTCTCTCTGGTAGAGAAATTATTTTCTTTCAGGCTTGTTTAATATTTCGGATGATCACTCTCTCTGTGTTTTCTCCCTGAAGGGAATCCTGAGTTCTAGTTAAACATTTGTTTCTATTTCACAAATGTACTTTAACGGGTGTGAAAATAAAAGATATCTCGTGCTTCATTCATGAAGATTGACAATGGAGTGGAGGATGACGAATCAGAAGGTTCCAGTGATGAAGGTGATGTGTCATCAGATTTATCAAAGATCACTGAGTTGAGACTTGTGCCATCAGATCCTAATCAAGGTGCTTCATTCTTGTTCATTGTTTTTCATATAGGACAAATACTTTCTGCTACTTTAGCTCCTAAAGATAAAAGTTTGCTTTATATGTTCTATGTCGACAGTGGATACTCTCTTCCAGATCTTTTGTGATTGTGCTGAGCTTAATCCTGAACCAATTGAAGGTAGTTTTCTTCTTCTTTGGACATACTCATTAACACGTTTCTACTCGCATTTTTCTGCCCATGTTTTGTTTCTACTTTACTAAAATCTGGTGTTGTTATCCGTAGAGGAGGAGGAAGAACATAATTGGATCTTCAGCGCAGATCAGCTGGAAAATCAGGAAGCTGGTAAGAATTGATTGGCATCGGCTGTCTTTTAATTGAAAACCAATTCTCATTTTCTCAACTAACTTATATTCTTGCTGGTCTAACTTTAGAAGAAGATTCTGAATGGATGATTTCTGAAAATTCTACACATCCGATTGGTCGTTCAAATGGGGATCACGACTTAGCTCATAATGTACTTCAGGTAGGCCTGTGATTGTAGATTTGATTTGACACTTGAAATTTAGAATTGTGATTAATCTTGTTTGTTGCCTTTCCTTTGGCTCGTTTGGGTAGGTGTTGGGGCTGGGTAGTCAAATGGAGGTGAATTAGAACAAATTCAATACTAATTTTTAAAGTAATAAGCGCATAGTCAGTCTTCACATATTTGGGAATCGTAGATTAGTTTGTAGTACATATTCAACAACACAACGTCAAGTTTCAGAGCCTGACTATGCTTGATCTCTATGTGTATTTCTCCATATGAATAATCTGCATTGTCATCCTTCTTCAATATTTCCTTTTGTGGAGATAAGTTGTAGAGAGTTTTAAGACTCTTAACCTGAATTTCTGCGTCCATGCATGGTTTATAAAACGGAGGCTGAATCACCCGTAATGGTAAACGGTAAACCAATGCACCTAAGCCCAGGAGTCTACAATGATGGCAACCTCAATGTTGGAGGTGGATGATACTTTTCACTAGGTTCCCTCACTGTCATTTGTCAATTGGTTCTTTGATATGTTTTCTACAAGCACTGTGAAGCATTTAGAGCTCCTCTCTGGGGACTTTTGTCTTGAGTAACTATCATGTTTTTAAACTGATATAAACTATTATTGATAATTGCATGTGCAACCTCATTACAGCAGTGGAATGTGAAAGGTTCCTTTTATAACACCTCATTTATGAGATCTGTAATTCTTTTTTTTGGTGGGGGGGGGTGTTATTTTTGGTGGGGGGTGAAGAGGTGATGGTTGAAGTGTGCATGTAAAAGTAGGTGGAGATGTGAGCATCAGGCTTTCTGCTTTAGTTATTTCACATGGAACTTCCATCATTTATTGCCTATTTGTTGCATGAGATGTTTTTTTGAACTGCAGCTTCAGATTAATGATCAAAGGTTTGAAGATGCGGAAGAGATGGACAGTGACAGCAAAAATGGCCATCGCCATTCCTAGTCAAGATTACCTTAGTGTGTGTCAACCTGGTCGAGCTTCTCTCATTTCAGATTCAGTTCCTGTGCTACTGCTGATTTTGGATGAACAGATTTTTTGCCAAAATGATTAGAATTCTATACAGGAACTAGTAGTTTTATTATGTCACAAATAGTGATCCATGACTAATGTGAGCTGAGATGATACAGCACAGTTGTAGGCACCTTCTCTTGGTTTTTTCCTGTATTGTGCTGTTCCTTCTGTTTATAACCTGAGTTATGATGACCTTAAGGTTTCTGGGGATACTTGCTTGTACACATAAATTAAGTTAAGCTTTTCAGTATCTTGCCCAAAGAAGCATTGAACGAGAGCACAACTTTCTAGCTCTCATGCTTCAAGTGCCTGGACTCGAGCTTCTCTCAAATCTTCCAGTCGTTCCCTCTTCTATCTTCAAAATGTATTCCTAAACAATGATCTCTTTAGAAATATGACTTTCACTGCGAGTGCGTTGAATAACTTTAAATTCAATAAGAAATCTCAAGGAGATAATTTTCAGTAAATACTACATTATATTGCACATGTTAAATGAACCGGGGCCTTTCTAATAGTTGATGCGCTTCATCTGCCAAAATGCATAAAATTCAGTACACTGTTTTTTTCTTTTGGGTAAAAACCACAAATAGCATATTTGAGCACTAAAATAGTAATTGCGATTTTTGTGTATCCAGCCAGATGAGCCATTGTCAGGTTTTCATTAACATCCAAGTGGTGCTTGGCTGATTTGCTGCAAAAAGAATGTGATCAAGGCATTTATCTGCTATAATAAAATAACTAAACAACAATCATCTATTGGGTTTTGATTGAGAAGAATCCAAATTCAAGTGTGAACAAACTGTATATTGACACAACTTATCATCTACCAAGAAGTGAATTTCTTACCCCCAAAAGGAACAAAAAAGACTAAGAATTTATACAAACAAATCATGAAACTACACATGCCTCTACAATTAATAATCACCCTTAATAGCACAAACAATCATATAAAGAGCAATAAAAGGCATGAAAAAATAGAAGCACATTTTGATAGAACCTCAACAACTCATTAACACTATGTGTGAGATCATTAGCATAATAAATCCGCCTAACTGCAAGTAATCAATACAACTAATCCAAGAAACAAAGAGACTAAAAAAATTCAAATGCCTATACAAGCGTCTCATGGAACACCATATACTTGATCAATAATTCTTCTTTTCACTTTATTGAATAGTAATCAAGATACCAATTAACGAATTTCTGCAACCCCATCTGCAAATCTGTAGTGGGTTTGTACCCAAATTCCTTCTGAGCATAACTGATATTAGCATGAGTAAACATCACATCTCCATTTCTTGGCAATGGCAACACATTTCTTTTAGCCTTTACCTTGAGCAGTTTCTCCAATATGCTAACTAGCTTTGTTACTGCAACTGGTGAAGTATTCCCCAAATTAAACACTCTTAATTGTGCATTCTTCTTCTTCTTTCCTCCACTTCCTGTGCTCTTCTCAGCTGTATCCAAAGCCCCTAAACACCCTTTTACTATATCATCAATGTAGGTAAAATCTCTAGCTACACTTTTGTTGTTTGAACCTTGAAATACTGAAATGGGGTTTCCTTTTAGTATGTTCTTTGTGAAGAAGAAATACGCCATATCTGGCCGACCCCAAGGTCCATAAACAGTGAAGAATCTTAACCCTGTAATCGAAAGACCGTAGATGTGATTGTACGTATGTGCAATTTCTTCACCGGCTTTCTTTGTGGCAGCGTATAGACTCGCTGGTTGATCCGTTTGATCTTTTTCTGAGAAGGGTACTTTGGAATTGAGCCCATAAACAGAGCTGGATGATGCCCAAACAATTGAAGGTTGTGGGTTAGCGGATTTGCAGGCCTCGAAAAGGGTAACGAGGCCTGCAATGTTGCTATGGATGTAAGAACCAGGATTCTTCATTGCGTAACGAACGCCGGCCTGTGCAGCTAAGTGCATTACGTGGGTAAATTCAACAATGTCGAAAAGCTTTTTCAGAAGCTTTTCATCATTGATATCACCTTCAATGACGAAAACCCCTTTCTGTTCCAACAATTTCTGACGGGCCCTTTTCAACGATGGGTCATAATAGCTGTTGAAATTATCTAATCCAACGACGCCATCACCACGGCGTTTGAGTGCGGCGGAGACATGAGACCCAACGAAACCTGCGGCGCCGGTGACAAGAACGGATAAATGACCGGAACGTGATCGGGCAGATAATCTGACACGCTTTTCCCATTGTGGGGTATTACTACTACCCCATTTCATAGTTGCAGAATGAGATGGAGGAGAAGAACGGAAACATATGAAAAGAAGGGTACCTGCAAAAATGGTTGCCCAGAAAACAAGCTTGGTAATGGAATATGTCCATCTCCGGTGCTTATCCATATTGATTGATTAATGGCTGGTTAAATTTGCAGTAAAACTACATGAAGATGAAGAAGAAATGCATTCATTCTGAAAGACCGTAAAATGGGGCGGCTCTATACAAAACAAGAAACTAGGTTTGTGTAGAACTGTTTTTGGGCTTGGATGGATAAGTATGAGCTATAATATAGGAATGAATACATATAGGAATATGAAAGAGAATAACAGAAACAGAGAAAGAGAAGGAAGAAGGAATTTGGGATAAAGAGGAAATCGTGTGCAATGAAATGAGTCAAAAAGAAAAAGAAACGATTTATGTAAATTTGAGGGGAAAATAAAGAAAGAAGAAGAGAAGAGGTTGTTACGGAGAAAGCGGTTGGAACTATATCTATATTATTGGTTTAATAGATTTAAAAAATGAAAACCAAATAAATCGAATAGATAATACATAAAATCGTAAAATGCACACCCTACTACTTTATATAAACAAAGTAGGTTTGTGTTGATTTCTTCTGGATTTGGATGGGTATATATGTATTCTTGAAAAGCGGGTCAAGATGTGAAAGAGGATAACATAAAAGAGAGAGGGGAGAGGAATATGAAATAAAGAGGGAATTATGTGCAATGAAATGAGTCAAGAAGAAGAAAAGGTTTGTGTAAATGTAGGGAAAAAAGAGAAGAGGAAGGTGGAGAGGAGGCAAATCATTGTGGACTCGTATGGAGTTTGGCTTCAAAATAGACACTTTTTAACACTATATTCTAAAAAGAATCATCCGGTCCACCCCTACTGTTATTAACTCTGTATATTCCACCTCAAATTACATCACAAATATTCTAAGAGCAAACTAGAGTTCTTTTATTATCAGGTGTATCTCTTCTTTAACAATAAATATATGTTCTTATTCACTTCACGTTTTCTCATTCATATTCTTCTACGAATAATATTCTATTCTGTGTTAGGGACAAATGAGCCCACAAGGAAGTCATTAGTGGCTTGGTCCAGAATCTGTTTGCCAAAAACAATCTTGAGGCTCAACTTGATGAGTTTGCAAGCAATAGCCAAAAGCCCAAAACCTGCAGAAAAATGATAAGACTCTGGGTAAAATGGATATCCTTGGTCAATATATTGTTATTAAGAAGTTGTTAAAACTCATTTTTTGTCTATATATACATGTTGTCAGCTTTATTCTACAACTATTAATGAAAGTCCTTTGTAACTTTGTCACATATCATAAACTACAAAAGAAACAACAAATTTTCATCAAAGTACAAAAGGGTCTAAATCATCCTCTAGAATTTCAAGCAGTGGCGGAGCTACAATATACTCAGTGGACACCTTCGTGAGAAAAATAATATTATATATACAAGTAAAATGATACGCTAAATGGTTAAATCACATATTTTGGACACCCTTATAACAACAAAGTATTGTAGCCTAGTGGTTCTGGTTCCGCCACTAATTTCAAGCATCTAGCCAAGTTTTAGTTCATTGTGTTCGAACTAAAACATCAATTCATATCCATAATTACATTATATTAGAACATTAATTTACCAGAAAACATAGGACAATTGAATTTCTTAACGAGTTGATTGGAATTGGGCTTTTGGGCCATCAAATCAAAAGTCTACCTAAATGCACCATTTCCTGGCTCATTTGCACTTCTAGTCATATTTTGTGGTCCTCTTTAATTTATGTTCCTCGTGACAAATAATTTTTTTTT
>JAJONR010014299.1:0-20382 GCA_029582245.1 Solanum etuberosum
TTCATGAAATGAAATATATATTACAAGATCTTTTGCTCTTGGTTCCTTTTTTTTCCTCCAAAAATCCTACTCTGATTAAAGCTTTCACTTAGACTTGTCCTTGATTTGAAGTTGGTAAATTTGTGATAGTATTGATCTTAGACATATGCACTTTCATATTTCTTGGATCTTGGACCATCTTAACTGAAAGAAAATTTGTCACAGACCTGTAGAGGTAGAACTTTCTATTCTGGAGGACTTGAGGAACCGTGTACAGTTGAGTAATGCATCATTGCCCTCAGTTAGCTTCTATACATTTGTTAATACACATAATGGGTAAGTTTTCATGATCTTGAATCTTTTAAGTGTGGAATTTGTTTTCAGGAACATATTCTAATCTTAGTGATTTCATCTGTAAATGTCTATAGACTAAACTGTGCATCAATATCTCATGATGGATCACTAGTGGCTGGTGGATTCTCAGACTCATCTCTGAAGGTGCTTGTAGGTTCTGAATAATGTTGAAATTTTGTTTTCACAAATAAAGTATCTGTTGATCCTTGATTTACTTCTTATCATTTTTTTGAAACTGGTAACTTTGATCATCTTCTTATCTAATTCCCCCATTTTACAGGTCTGGGACATGGCAAAGCTTGGGCAACAAACTGGTCCATGTAAGTCCAATATGATGGTCCTCAATTCCTTTTCAAATGTATTGCTATTTCATGTTTCAAGATGTTTATTAGTCGATAGAGGTTGAACAGGTCCCTTGTAATACTACTGCTAGTCACAGTATATCTCGCCAAACAGACAGCAAGAAAGATTTATTTTTCGCTGCTTTGATTTCTTTGATAAGTAGATAAAATTTTATTTCACTGAGAGACTGCACTAGGGTTGTGAAGTTAGTTACATCAGAAATTTGCATAGCAGAAACATGACTAGTCATGAAGGTTTCTCGACTGAACATATAGATGTAGCTTTACATTTCTGATGGAAATATTTCTTGAACTCCTTCCATTTTTCAATAAGGTAAATAATTTTAATCGAAAAATCTCCTGTATACAAAAAATAATCTATATCAGAATATGATTTTAACAAACAATATCCTGTCGTTTTTTTTTTTTTTGGAGAAAGTAACATTTGTATTAAAAAAACTTGTTACAAGGGTTGTGCTGCTAACCATGTGCAGCTTCCAAAAGTATTGGAAATCCTTTCACTTCTCACAAGGAATCTATCATGTCTGATATCGGAGTCTACATCATTTACATAATTCTCTTTGCACCAAAAATATAAACAACACAAAACAGTTCATCTCTATCATTTGAAAATGGGGCTATTGTTGCCTTCAAAACATCTAGCGTTCCTTTCCTTCGAAGCTGTCCACCAAATACAAGCTGGAGTGAGACTCCACCACTTCTTTTGCCTGACGTTATCTCCCTGATTGTGCCAGCATCTCAGTAAATCAGCTGTAGTTCTTGGCATTGTCCATCCGAGTCCAACTATACTTGGGAAGAGTTGATACAATTGAGTAGTTACATCACAATGTAAGAACAGGTGGCTGTTAGACTCTGACTCTGCACAGCATAACTAACATCTGGTGCTCAACTGGAATCCTCTCTTCTTTAAATTTTCTCGATTAGATAGGCCTATAAGAACTTCACTAGTGCACCAAAAAGAATCAAGGAATGAAGAGCTATTCCTTAAGTCTACATACTCGTTTTCTATCTCTTGAAAAGTCTTGAACCACTCCTATAATGTTGAAGTGATCAATAATTGTGAATTGTGTCACATATCTTGTTATGAGGCTCATCGTGTATGCTAGCGGCTTAGATACTCCTAGGGAAAAGGCAATGGTTTTGAATCCAAATGTAACATGAGGTTACAACACTTCGAGTTTTCTAAAAAGGCCTGCATAGCCACTATGGCTCAGGGCCGATCATAATCCCCTATCATGTGATAATTCTGTCGAATAAGGTGGAATATAAGTAAAAGAAATTCATTTATAAACACCAATTAGGTGCCAAACAATGTGTATAAGATGTCCATGTGACTTGGAAAAGTTTCCATATGGTGGTATATTTCGTGTTCTTTATTGATTACTTTTTTATTTCGTATTAATTTTTTACTTCTTATTACAGCCTTTTATATAGTTGAGCTTGTGCTAAGTTGTTTATTCTTTTGCATCGTCAGTAATATTCTGAATGTTGCATGTGATATATTAGGTCGAGGGTAGTTTTGCTATAAAAATTTGATTCCACCTTTATCTTGTCCTAAATGCAAAGATGGATATTTTTTTTGTGATTCTCTCACTACAATCCCTCAGGAAAATCTAGTTATATAGTAAAACCGGCATATTTGCCTTGAGCTGTTGGATTTGATAGGTCATATTCTACCTTGCAGAAAGGAAATAAGACAAATATCTCATAGTTCCCTTCACACGCCTTTGGAGCCAGCTGATATGTTATTCTCTAAGGCATATCAGCGGTCAAGATTCATTCTTAAACTGATCTCCACTAAAATCAGAAACTATTATCTTCCAGCCCCATGGATTTGGTCTATTGGTAAGAGCACATCATGTAATGTTCAAGTTAGAGGCACATCACGAGTTTGAACCCAACCACTTCAAAAAACATGGGTTTTAAGTATAGAATGTGAGAGGGGTGATTCCAATATCCACCGAGTTTTGGACTATGCGTCGGCTAGCCCTCGGGGATTTCTTGGTTATCAATTTTTTTTTAAAAAAACTACCATCTCCATACTAATTGCTTATTGAGGATGAATTTGAGCAATTACTGAAGCAACTAATTTTGAATAATTTGTCCTTGAAAAATAAACTCTACATATTTAGAAACTAAATGAAAGGTTATTGCTTCGGGGGTGTAGTTGTTGTTCTTGTCATAGAAACTTTAGGGAAGATTCCAAGTTTCTACTTTTTTCATTTCATATCTATTAAAATATGTGAAAACGTTTTAACCAAGGATTAGTTTGTTTGACTCGCTGAAGCAAAAGAAGGCTACTACTTTCGGGCCAGGGTGGCCATAGACAGTCTGATGTCTTAGAGTATTGCTGTAAACAATCAACATCTTGCAAAACATGTCATTGTTAATGTGTGCCCCCCTTTCTCTCACACACACAAAAAAAGCGCGAAACAGAAAAAAGAATGGTTGATGAACAGTGCTAGAACCAGCTTTTTTGCAGGGGGAGACTGATTCACCTTCAAGTGAGCATGTGCTTGGCTCAAGTGGTGGAAGAAGATGTTATACATTACTTCAGGGCCATTCAGGGCCTGTTTATTCTGCATCCTTCAGTCCGGACGGGGATTTTCTTCTTTCTTCATCATCAGATTCAACAAGTATGATATCATATGACTTTGATTGCGATTAGCTCAACAATAGTTCTTATTCATTTGGATTATGATAGTTACTGCAGTTCTATATGCTCACCCTATAACCATGTGACCTTTTTGGCTAATTATCTCTGTGCAGTTCGCTTATGGAGCACAAAGTTAAATGCTAATGTTGTTTGCTACAAAGGCCACAATTACCCAGTATGGGATGTTCAGGTAGGTTGCTAGTTTGTCATTTATTTTGTTTAATGATTCCTGTTTTGGATGTAAATGTGGTGATATATTTGCAATCTCTTTAAATAACTCACCTAATTGGTCGTTAAATGGAAAATTGCCCGAGTTAATGTATTTTTTGCTTGCTCATGGTAACTGTAGATAAAAGTTGTCACATTGGGCAAATATACGTTTGTTTCTCACTTCACATCTTGAGTGCAGTTTAGCCCAGCTGGACATTATTTCGCCAGTTCTTCACATGACCGCACTGCAAAGATCTGGTCTGTGGACAGGATACAGCCTCTGAGAATAATGGCCGGACACTTGTCAGATGTAGATGTGAGTATCTGTTTTGTACTCTACGCCATGGGAACTATTTATTTGATCTGATCTATGTAGGCATCTTTATCACTCTGTGTCTGGTAGTCAATCTTAGTTACTTGACCCACTTTTCATTTTTGTCCTCGATAATCACTTGGCCACTGTTATAAAGTGACATCTTTTCCCCATGTTCAAAAAAATAAAATGGCAAAGTCTTCCGTGTGCTCAAATATCCAGGACTAATACTCCCTGCCATAGCAATTTATATGTCATCATTTTGTGATGCCCCAAAATGTTGGCCACCACTGATACTTTAGCAAATTACAAGAATTCAAGTTCATTTAAGTATTCTAATTTTTGAACTTTTTGTGATGTTTTCAGGCATACACTTAACTTTTCGACTATCTTCTTTTCTTAAACTACTTCTAATACATTTGATAAGTTAAAATAACATCTTAAAGTCCATTCCGGACGAACATGTCATATAAAATGGGACAGATGGAGTATAATGTTTCTTTTAGCTTTGATTTGGTATCTTCTCAACAACAGTCCACACTTCATTAACTTTTACTTTGAATGTAACTCTTTCTTTTGGCTTTAATTTTATATCTTTTCACCAACAATCCACACTTCTTGTGAATTGTTATTTTAGTGCGTCTCTTAACTCCAATATGATTATCCATCCAATCTTTATTTCTAAATTCTCTGCACTAATTTAAATCAGTTAGGGGTCATTTGGTAGAGTGTATTAGCAAAGATAATGCATGCATTAGCTCTGTGTATTAGTAGTCCCTTGTTTGGTACACTTTTTCATGCTATGTATAACTATTAGTTATATACTCTATTGTGTATTGAGGAGTATATTACTAATAGTCTAATACCATGGATTTCTAGGTATTAGTATTGCAAAGGGATTTAATACATGCATTAGCATGGTTAAAGACCCAATTCCCCCTCTAAAGCACTTTTACATCTTTTCCACTATAATTGTGGAGGATATTTTTGTAAATAAATATTTTTATACGATGCATACTATTTTTAATACACCAAACCAAACAATGCATAAGAAATAATCTATTCATATTATTTTTATACACTCTACCAAACGACCCCTTAAAATGGAATGGAATAGTTAACTGTTACCATGAATATCGAGTAGCTTGATAATTAAGATTATTTATAAGTCAGCAAAGAGCTATGTTGTTTAGACTCTTCAAAAATACCAACGAGTGTGTGTTGAATCCTCCCAAAGTAGTGAATTTTCTTGAAGGATCCAACACGATTGCGGCAATAATTTTGGAGAGCCTGAGCACATACGGAAGATTAACTTTTTTTTAACTTGGATCAATTTGGGAAGGTCTTACCTAGTTTGTACCCATGTCCCATTTTGTGGCGACTAATTTTGGAAGAAAAAGTTGAGTTCTATACAGTATATCAGAGATACACAGACAAATAGATATTAATACTATTTTAATTTTGATTTTTAAATAAATTACTAATACAACAACATACCTAGTGTAATCCCACATTAATTACTAATATTTAATGTATTTAGTTAATTCCAAACAAGTCGTCATGCTTTACTAAAAAAGATTGAAGGTTGAATATTTCATCTGGAGAGATTGGGCACTAATAAAATGCACTTACCATAAGCATATCATGGTATTTTTTGAATTTGGATTAAAAATTACAGTTAATTGAATGATATCATTCAAAGTTTCTAGCATAATGAATTTCACTACCGACCATTAAAATGATCCAAGTATAATAAGTAGTTGCAGAACTGTTCAGTTGCTCTGCAATGTTGGCATGAAAATTATCAATTACTTAGATTTCTTGCAATTTCCTTTCAATCGACATAAATTTGAGAGCATGTTAAATTCATCATATAGTGTGTGCAATGGCATGCAAATTGCAATTACATTGCAACCGGATCAAGCGACAAAACTGTACGCTTGTGGGACGTCCAGAGCGGCGACTGTGTCAGAATTTTCATTGGTCATAGGAGTATGATCCTATCATTGGCAATGTCTCCTGATGGTCGATATATGGCATCCGGTGATGAAGATGGAACAGTCATGATGTGGGATCTCTCAAGTGGACGTTGTATTACTCCTTTGGTCGGTCATTCCTCCTGTGTGTGGTCACTTGCTTTTAGGTACGGAAAGAAATGAACTTAACCTTTAGTTTGTGTACGCTCAGAGATGGACTTGAGTGTGAGGTTCATTGAAGATAGACTATATTTCTAGCTTATATGTCTTATTTCAGTGGTGAAGGCTCACTTCTTGCATCTGGCTCTGCTGATTGCACTGTAAAATTATGGGATGTAACCACAAGCACCAAAGCGCCACTAAAAGAAGAGAAGTAAGTATTACTGAAGCAGATATATACTGTGGCATTTGTTTTCTCTTAGATTGCTAATATGAGCTCTCTCTCTCTCTCTATCAAACAGCAAATCTGGAAGTAACAACAGACTTCGTTTATTGAAGACCCTGCCTACCAAAGCTACTCCAGTCTATGCTTTGCACGTAAGAATTGTTATGCTTGCTTCTTTCTGTGGTTTTATTAGTGCATCCTCTAAAAGTTGCATGTTATACTCCGTGAGCAGTTTTCACGAAGAAATCTTCTATTTGCTGCTGGAGCTTTCTCGAAAAGTGCATGAATCCCTTGCTTTGAAGTCTCTTGACGTGAGATTACATCGTGGTTCCCTTGCAAAATTTGGTACAATCATCAATGGCAAGTTTTCCTTCTCAGACCTTGGTTTTGTTAGAGGAGCAACTCATGTTGGTGATACCTGCATCTCACATACAATTTTGCATCGCATGGTGTAGTTTGGAACGTGGGGGTCTTTTATTTTCTATGGTGGATGAACGTTGGATATGTAAATACTTATTTAATATATGTCCTTAAAATGCTTATGTTCCTGTAACCCTGGTATTATTGCTTATCCCAGAGGTGGAATCTTGGAGACATGGCAGAAAGGTTGTGCAATTATCAGTAATCATAGTTACGCATCTGCTAAAGCTATATTTTGGGAGTAGGATGTCTCGAGCATTTATAGTCTCGTGTATGTTAACCATGGTTGTTTACAGACCCTTTCCCTGTTTCTACTTTGTGAATTATGTATGAATTTTAGCTGAACTACAAAGTGATTAGCAAGCATTTAAGTTTGAAATTCATTTGGATTGGCTTATTTGAAGTGTTTTTTAATCCAAAACAGCTTTTAAGCACTTCTTGAAGTGTTTGGATAACTTATGAAAGTGCATATAAGCACTTCGTTTTAAGCTAAAATGGTAAAAATAAGCCAATCCAAACTAGTTTTGTCTATCATAAGAGGCAACAACGGACAGTTTCAGACATACTTTCTAATTAGGTAAAGGATCAATGAATTTAATTTGAAAAATAGTAGTACTAGTTATAAGCTTTAATCAAGTGGATAAGAAATACAAATATTATATATTTATAAATGAGTATGAATCTATGACTTTTTAAAATAAATATGAGCTTAAGGTGTAAAGTTCATTAGCCGGAGTCCCTAAATTTTCGTAACTAAGAGTGCATTGACGCATGGAGGCCCTAAATATTATTCTCTTGCTTCGAGTTGAACAATTAACATAAAGAGACTCACCCTTTCCTAGACCTCATTGCTCCTATTAATGCATGTTGAAAATCATCTTTAATATTCTTCATCTTGTTGAAATCATTACCTCTTAGTTCTCATATAGCTTTACTTCTTAGCTTCCCTCTTTAGTTCTTTTTGGACCTATAGGCACACCTAACACTTCAATTGCTACTTTTCTAATGCAACCTACTCCTTCGGTCCCTATTTACTTATCAAATTTAACTTGACATACTTGTTAAGAAAATAATGATTGGTATAGTGAGTTTACCATTTTATTCCTATTAATTGATAAGGTTCTAAACATATTTACTCACTATATTTTTCAAAGATATTAACTCAATATTAATAAATTGAGGGTATAATAGGAAAAAAAAAATTTGTCATTTCTTGATTTGTCAAAAATGACAAATAAAAGGAGAAATCAAATTAGGAATAGGAAATATTAGTAACACTTTTCTTCAATAGCCTTAAAGTTTCTTTCTCCTATAGTTTTTCTCAAAACGCTAACTTGTTGTCTACTTACCCACTCTTCTCTTAGGGGTCGTTTGGTGTGAAGGATAAACACAAATAGTCTTGAGATAAATATTTAGTGGCAGTTAATTTAGTGTTTGGTTGGGAAGTTTGGCATAACTTATCCCAGAATTAAAAAATAGTACCGGGATAAGTTATCCCTCCCAGGGGGTGGTATAATGATCCCATCATAATTTATGATGGGATAAATTTATTAAATGACAAAACTATCCTTCAAATCCTTTAATTATGAACATCCGTCTAAAGAGTACTATTGGTTTTAGTATTGACAACATTTTGCTGGATTTGTTTTTGGAGGCTTCAAAATGGAGACATTTTTAAGTAAAATAAGCATCTGGTTTTGATTACATGGTAAGGCAACTCTTCTTTCTGTTCTTTTATTTTTTTAGGGGTTAAATCCTATTTGTTTTTTTTAGTTTTTTAGTTTTCCAAAGCTGAAACTGAGTTTTTCGGGGGTTAAATCCTATCATACATAAAAATAATTAAGCTAAATAAGATGGATGTTTTGTTTTAAAAAATAAATAACTAAAACTCTATAAAAAATATATATATACACAAAAAGCTAAATTAGAGGGTATTTTTGTAATCAAACCACTTATTTTTAGAAAGGATGTAATGGTTATTATTTTTAGTAGAGCAAACCAAACAATCAATAAGAAATAATGTCAGGATAACTAATCCCAGCATAACTTATCCCAGGATTAGTTATCTTGGGTTAGCTATCCTGGGATAACTTATCCCACCATGTATATGGGATAACTTATCCCATCACTATGATATATTAATCACGGATAAGTTATCCCAAACATGGCAACCAAACAAGTTACAAAAAATTTATCCCATCACTATTTTCTTATCCCATCATTATTTATTTTTAGTAATACGTAGTATATAAAAAATATACTCCTTTAATTTTTTTATTTAATTTTTTCTTTAAGTCTGTTTCGGAAAGAATGTTTCTTTCTCTTTTTAGTAATTTTTTAATTTCAACTCTTTACGTGATATGTTTAAGACCACGAGATTCAAAAGTCAAAACAAAACAATCAAATTAATGGAGTACATTTTTTTATATATAATAGTATATATTTCTATAGATATCTTAATAGCAAATATAATTATTTTTTGTTGACCGGCCAAATAAGTAATTTGCACAAATGCTTATACTTTCTCCCTTGTATGTGTTTCTTCCATCCATTTGCGTTTTACATTTGACTTTGTTTACACCGGAAGTCCGTACACTCAAACCTCTCTACAACAACCAACCTCTAAAGTAACATTTCACTATTATATTCATGTTTTTTTGTAAAATCGATATTTCTTTTTATATTATATTAAATGTTCTCTAAATGCTAAAAAGATATTGCAACAAATAATATTATTATAAAGAAATTTGAATGTTATACGAGTCAGGTTGAGGCACTTTTTTTTTAATCCTTTAGTGTATGATTTGACTCCACTCAATATATCAAGTCTACTCTCATTAGGTTCTATGCCTAAAGAGAATTGAGTCGACTCACACTAGTTCCTGTGCATGACACTTGCCTAAAATTTTGGCGTCACCTTTCTATGTTTTCAAACAATTTACAATAAAAATTCACATGGGGCAAACAACACATTTTACTCATGTAGATAATTTATTGCCGCATAAATATTCAAAACTTGGTTCAACCGACAAGATTTGACACCTCATTTCCTTCAAATCAATACTCAATCAAACAATGTCACATAAATTAGGACATAGATGAATAGATTGTAGACTTTTTCTACGTACCATCAGAGAGGCAACGTATCAACCTCTAATTATTTAAGTAGCCTGATTGGGATTACCAGCAGCAAGGAGAAGAGGTAGTAATTTATGATCCAACTCACATCCATAAAATCCTCATCAACAGGGTATCTCCTTCCTATGCTAAAGGGCTAAAAATAATAGAAGTGAATACAACTAGCAAAACGATAAATCTAACCAATTACATCTCTAACAATATGCTTTAAACTGAAAAAAAACTATCCAGAAAACTAGCACCACCATAACCAAAAAGCTATGACAGGCATTTGCAAGCTGCGCCTCTAGATTTTGCAAAACAGCAAATAGCACACAAGGAATAGTAGGCACCATAGCCTCTTCAATGAGCCGCAATGGGTCCAAGAATGTAAGTAGGCACTACAAGAGGAGCTCCACTATTACAAGATGTGCAACAAATAATCAGTTTTTCCCCCTCACACGCTTCTTTCCACTCTTTGGCTCACTTTGTCGTTCCTTTGATGCACTAGAGAGTTTCTCCTTGGTGCTGCTATCAGGGGTTTTTGCTGAGTTAGTTGCTTTTTCCTTCTGGCTCCCACTCTCTTTAACCTTTGACGAACTAGATTTTAGCTTCTCCATACCATTGACACCGGACTTGCCACCACTTTGGGGGGGTTTAGTTTTGGACTTGTTGGCAGCTTTAACGGTTTCTTGCTTGGACTTGTTGGCAGTTGTTGATGGAGTATCTTGCCTGGACTTGGATTTGGGAGTACTACTACTAACATCTTTAGACCTGGCAGATGGCTTTTCAGTATCAACAGATTTGCCAGTGCTCTTTTTGGATTGGGCCCCAGACTTGCTGCTGGTTGTGTCATCAGTTTTCCCAGCAGATTTTGAGGTGCCATCTTTCAAGTTGAGTTTACCCTTGGATTTCTGTCCAGATTTAGCTGTCGCGTCTTTTGACTTGCTGCTAAAAGAGCCCCACCATTGGTACCATTAGGCTTCCAAAACGTCATGTTAATATGTCACACAAACACATGGTTAAGGAGATTATACCAACCTTTTAGGTGAAGCCTCCATTTCAGGCTTTGGTGATGGTTCAGCATTCCTAGGTTTTTTCTTCTTATGACTGACATATCAAAAACAGAGTCAAAGTTAAACAAAGAATAGTCGTACTGCTAGAATATTTTGAAATGGAATTTCAGTGCTTCACTTGGAAGATTTCTGTCCTTTCTTTACTTAACACAATGGATAGAATGAATGTTAAAAGTACTTCTACACAGAGAGATTGAGAAAAGAGAGTAAATCGCAATTACAAAAATATTAACATAATAACAGAATGAGTACAAACATCAAATTGAGTATTGGTCTCACTTCGCTCATCCAAGAAGAATTTCCATGTAATAAAGGAAATCACTACCACTCATATCGACATACTTACCACTTCTCCTACAGTTACTAAAAAGCAGAATATTTGGAAACAGAACAAGGAAATCAAGATATTGCATAAAGCAGGCCAACAAAACCAAACCATATATACTCAAAAGTCAAAAGAAAACAATTCAATACTAGAAAGTACTGGGACTAATATATATATATATATATATATATATATATATATTCTCCTTTTGCGCCTATTTTCATTAAAGACCACACTTTATTTGCGCTTAAAGCCCCAATGGACCCTAAGAGCTTTTTTGCTTTTGATAGCACTGCATGTATCCAAAAAAAAAAAAAACTGTAGCTATAGACTGGACAAAGATATCAAACCCTAATAACATCAAAGCTACACAAAAATAGCACAAAACAGCAATAACAGCAAATGCAGAAGGATTTCACAGAGAGGGATACAATTCAGATCACTTAGCTCAAATTTAGTAAGCATCTTCAGGTGAAAATAAATGCTTCAAAACCAAATAAGAAAATGGTGATAAATGGCCATGCTTACCTTTCAGCAGCTGCATCAGCACTTGCTACTTGCTCCTGTCAACAAATGTATACTAATGTATCAAAGAAACATAACCATAATAAATGCAAATATAGTCAGTAACTAACCTCTTCTGACATATTATCGTCTTCAACAAGTTCCCAGCGTTCCTTCAAGAGATTTAATTTTTCTGTCTCTCCATCAGTATAGTCAATCTAATAAGAAAAAACAATGTAATCAAACATATGAGTGTTACATCAAAGGGAACAATTCCATTTCTTGAAGCAGAAAACAAACTGCACTCACTGTGAACTTCTTCCTTGAAGAATCATAACTGCTAACCGTCCCTTCATAAAATCTGTGACAGCAAATCAGATAAAAATTATCCCAACTAATACAGAACTTGAGAACTTACTCAGATACAGTGAACTCAAAATGACAGTAATTCCAAACTATCATGTCAAGAATGAGGAAGGAAATTTTTTTTGTCCCACAGCATAATAGAAGTAAGATGAACACTTACCTTTCATCTAATGGCCACCAAACTTTGATCTTTTTACCAACGAGATTCTTATCACATTGCACAGTCTCTGTTACCTGTCAAGTAATAGCAGTATAGTGGCACTGTGCAATTAGGTATTTCTCTCCTGGGCAAACCACTGATTAATCATACACGAGTACTCTAGAATCTAAGTGGATTTAATCTAAAATAAAACAATTCGTCAAGATAGCTTTCTTAGTGCATTAAATGTAGACAACCAATCAAAAATAAGTGACTAAGAATGTCAGTAATACAGAAGAGGACAGAAGGAGAAATAAGGCAGTAATGCCCTGTCAAAAGGAGGGAAAACAGAGTAGAAGGCTTTTGCATTCTCACTCAACAAGATTAAGGTGGCATTTGCATTTGCCATTAGTTGTTTCCAAATACCAATGTTGCTTTTGGAACAAGCAGCTGTTATAAACACGCAAAAATCTATTTTCAATTTTTCAATAACGAAAGTATACTAGCACTAAACATGTTGCAACAAATGGTAATTTGATACAAACTTGCTATAACCACTATTGGCTTTTATAATAATAATCAATTGAAAGAAATGATAGACTAAAAACAATTTCAATTTCAAAATAGAAGCATCATAGCACAGAACAATAGAGCATTAGTATCAAAAAAAGCGCAGGATAAAATGGGGAAAACATGAACAGTAATTTGAAATGCTTACCATGTCCTTGCCTGAAGAAGGATTTTTCTTTGCACTTGTCGTGTCAGTTTCATCTTCATCACTTACTGGTTTAGTAGAGTTATCGGGAGACTCAGGCGTAGGCACACTCTTCTGCACAACTTGCCTACTCCCCTGCACAACGAAATAACAACTGATGAGACAGACATGGAGGGTCTTGGTAAGTACCCGGAAATAAAGTCGAACAAGCTCAGCCGTACGAATTGCACAAACAGGAAAAAGTGCATAGCACATCACAATAGTATCTCGAATAAAAAGTGCATTATACATGAAACCAATAATGTAACTTACCCTGCCCTTGCTTGAACGCTTTCTCTTTGCAGTAGTCCTGGGAATTTCCTCTTCATTATCTTCATCATGTTTAACAGAGTGATCAGGAGACTCTTGTGAAGGCAACGTCTCCTGCACAGTGAAATCGACTATTGATAAGACATACATGGACACATTGGTAGTCCAACAGGGAGAAGAAGATACAGAGAGGAGATAAATTATTGAATATCATATTAACTAAAAGATTTAGTAAGTTTTTACCAGACTTGCTTTTCCATGTCCACGCTTTTTGCCATCTTCCTTGTTTCTCGCAGATGAACCAACCTGACTCTTATTTTTGGTATCAACCTTCTTACCCGATTGCTTCGGCTTTTTAGCCTCGGTATCACTGGTGGATCCACCTTTCTCCTTACCACAAGGCTCTAAAGGAGTTTTCTTCAAAGGGCGCCTCACCTGCTTAACTTCCAAGTCACTTCCAGCTTCAAATTCCTTCTTAGACACACTGTCTTCCTGATTTAAGCTGTCCTCCTTTGGCCGACCACCCTTCTTCGGTGCACTCTCTTCAGGAAGGCTCTGACCTGGGGATGAAGGAGCAATATTCACAGCTTCCTCCTCAGATTCTTTGGGTGCAGAGTGTTGATTAGTTTCTGGGTCCTTCTCCAACAAATTGGACTGCTCAACCACTGGATCTTCAGAAGCTGAACTTTGGTCATCTTTGTTTCGATCGTTCTGATAATCTTGAAGCTTCTCAGTTTCTTGTCCACTTCCTTCAGGAGCTTGGTGAGAAGATTCTGCTGAGTTTATTGAAGAGATTGTCTTCCGTCCTCTTTTCTTAGTAGGTTGTTCAGACTTGGGCTCTGGCTTCGTAGACTTGGGCTCTGGCTTCGTAGACTTTTCAACCCTTGAATCATCAGATTCAGATTTGGATGGTATCTTTGAAGCATCATGGAGATCCACCTCATCATGATCTCCAGCCTTCATCAGCGATTCTGTTTCAGAAGCCAATCTCGCATTCTCCAAACTAACACCATTACTTGTAATTGATTTGGGAGATCCATTCACAGCAGGATCAATATCTTCAGAACATGCCTCATCCCTTCCGCTCTCAGCCATCTGAACAAACAAGAAAAGTTTCCAGCTAAATACCTTTAACTGACAGTCAGCCAACAGAGATGGCACGCCATAAGCATACCATGGTGCTAACATGTCCAATTCAACTCCACACCATCCAGTACAGATATCAAAGACATTGCTCGTTCCTAAGGGTGTTATTCATTGATTTACCAACACAAGAAACTGGCCTATTTAGACAATATTTGGTTGAAGATGCTTGATGTGGAATTTGAACAATAATTAAGTTGCAATTTTGTAATTTCACTCGAGGAAAAACTGATGTTTTATAAGAGAACCCATTATAGGTGGAGTTGAGATGGTGAACAAATTTGTAACACAAACATTGACTTGCAAATAATATTTCATTATTTTGCAAGTTATATGTCCAACAACAACTAGATAATATACAAACCACATGCCTGGACTGCTTCGCCTGAAGATGCTGCAGCCACTTTGCTCCCGCCATCCTAAATGTGATTCAGAGACAATGTATAACAAAGTTAAGACAAAAGTTCTGGGAAAATCATTAAAGAAAGTTATCCAAAGCCTCACACCTTAGTTGCCTGAGCAGCCTCTGGAAGTTCAGCCAACTTGGTTTCAGTGACCTTGAAAACACATCAATATCAAATCTCTTAGAGTGGGGGTATTTCACATTGTTAGCAGTAATAAATAGCATCAGACCTTACAAGTCGTTCTTGTGCAAAAAAAATTGCAACAATATCAGGTCAGAACCAATAACATTGGCAAAAAGAAAAAATGGCTTCAATTCCTGATGTGTGACAGAGGTTGACATGGGAAAGACAACGAAGTTGATTTTTCTTCTGACAAACATATAAAATTTAAAATAGACATAACCAAATGTTCAACCACTATAACAAGTGAAATGGCCACATTCAATATGACTGAAGGGAAAAAGTTGGGCATGCTTTGCAGCCCTGTCTTTCGCCAGGAGCCATGCATAAGTAACTATCCTTTCTCAATGCAAATAAGCAAGATATTTACCATCCTTCTGAATGCAAAATATCTAGATATCTTCCAATAAAACAGCAGAATTTCAGCAGTAACCGTGTCTGTAAATATGGACAACCACAGACAGATGAAATTTGTTGTAATCAGGCCAGTTTTTGTGGGGAAACATCGAGATTTATACTCTTACAACAAGTCAGTCTCCATGCATGCACAAATTGAAGGCTTGAAGCAAAAGCGCAAACAAGGGAAGAAGCACAAGCACTGTTTGGAAAAGAAACTGACAAACCTATGTGGTCCTTTATTATACACACACACAAGAGGAGCAAAGAGAATGCATATAAGGGTTTAAACAGGGATAGGAAAGAGACGTTCTAAGTTAATATTAGCTAAACCCATAACTTAAACACGAGAAAAGGTTATTATCTTAAGACTCCCTAGACTATGCAGGAACATGTAAATGCGACATTAGACTTAATGTTCATCTATACAGATGGTAGTCCAGCAGCAGAAGTTCAGACACAGAATAACTTAGAAGTAAAGGTTCACTAACCAATTGGTCCTTAGGAGCACTGTCATTAATCCCATCAACAGCTGGAAGAGTCCCTTCCAACACTGAGGTAACAATTTTATTGTACTCATTTAAAGAGATTTGCAATGATTCTACTGCTTGAGGCAAGTAAGGCTTAAGCTTCGCAGCACAGTTTGCAAATACTGTCTCTCCCAACCTTTTAGCAATTGGTGTGACCTCCTGAAACAAAACTATTAATATTTAGCACTATCACGAGAGAGGTATAAAATATAAAAAGAATATCATCTCTTCAACCACAAATACCTCATTGTCCTTTTTAACACTAGCCAATAGAGGGGTAAGCAATTCCAAGGGTACTTCTTCACTTTCTTCCAGCACAAGAGTCATGATTGTTGCCATGGATGAAAAAACATTCTCAGAGTGATCCTCTCTGAAAGTGAAAGTCAACGAATGAACAAGACAAGACATCCACAGTTACAAGCTAACATGCTCAATAGGAATTAGCATACAAAATAATAAGAAAAATCAAGAGCCTCACATGTGGTAGAGAACATAGGCCACAGCATTGCATAATCAACATTACCCATCTATTTGATAACTTTAATCAAGCATCATCCAGTCAAACCAGTGCAGCAAGTAATTCATTAATAAGTTCATTATCAATCCAAAAGTGAGCACTAGGGCAAACATGGTAATGAATTTATTGGCAGAGGGGTAATTTTTCCTACGTTAATGTACACTGTTGAAAGAAAGACCATGCCATCCTTTCAAGTTTGAAATATTTTTTAGATGCAAAACCTTCCAACTTGCTACTGTTTTATATATAGCTACCAAGGGTGTGTTTAACAAACTTTTGGATAAGCTATAAAATACATTCTGGAGGAAAAGAAAAACATGTTCAACAGATTTGTTGTTTCCAGAAGTTCATTTTATTTCAATAAGAAAACTAGAGAAGTACACACAGAGAAAACTTCTAACCCAATTTCTTTTGCGAATTTGTTATGCTGGTGAATCACCAATTAAATATCTTCAAACAACTCTGTAATTCTGACATATAACTTATTCGGATAAAAAATAATTTTAAGAGCTAGGAGTAAATCATTTCAATGAACTCCTGAAAGTTTAGCAAATTGGATATAGAAAACCAAAACAAGTAAACCCCGTTCAGATATAATCTCAAATCCATGCAAATTCAAGAACTTGTAAGTAGTGCCTAACTTGTAAATTATGCTTGACATGCTTGGAAAGAAGACTTCTTAACCAGAAGCTCCACCTAAAAACATAACCAAACATGAGAAGCTCACAATCTCATAAATCTAAATCATGTTTCAATGGAATGTGAGGTATTATTACTTCAGATATATTCTCTAAAACCATGTTTAAGTCTAAAAGAACACTCCAAATTGGGCCTTACCAAAAAAAAAATCCAAGGTTGGGATTAAAGAGATCTGCTAAAGAAGAAGAAACATGCCATACCAGAAATCTTTAACCAAACATTTTTTGATAAAGAAATCTGAAACCAAACATTATAGAAACAATATAACTATTGAAACAATTAAGATATATTGGTAATACCTTATAGTTTTAAGGAAGTGCTGAAACATCTCAGTGATGAGCCCATCACATTCTAGATCCAGCATGACAACACATGACCTGACCTTGGCCACTGTCTCAAGGATCATCACCCTCTTATTATACGATCTGCTGGACTGGTCATTCAAATTCTCAAAAGATGATACAATTAATTGAAAGATATCCTGTATCAAACAAATGGCATGTTATTGAAGAACTGACAGAAGGAAGAAGATTGAGAAAGCAAACTTCTCATACCTTCATTTTGTCATCATCATATGGAGCGTCTGGTGCAGTAATTCTAGTTATCTCACTAATACATGAAGCAACTGCGACCTTCACATCAACATCAGAATGCCTCAAGAGATCATTTGCGACCAATGCCTTCATCAATGGAGAAAGTGCATCATGCATTGATTTCGCCGGTGATTGCTCCACTTTTGACAGGGAAGACTCTACTTGCTTAAAGCAGAGGAAACCAAAAGTATATTAAGATTAGGCAAGCAAAAGACGGAGCATGAGTTTCAGCGAATGAAATATTGTATGTTATTTGCAAAATTAACAGTAAAACCCAAAATCTGCCAAAACTAACAGTCATAATAACTTCTGTTTTGTTTTACCAAAAGTATCCATTTATAGATGGGCAATGTAAGAAATATCCTTAATGATTTACATCCAAAAAAAAAAAGTCAGCAAGTGTAAAGGACCTGTTAAGTCAACAAAGTCTCCAGCTCTAAAACATTTGCTGTGGATTATGGTACACCAAAAACTAAGCAAGAATATACACTTGGATTCATGATTAACTACATTGTCCTTTATCAAGTTCAAAAAACTCTAGCCTTTCCTTTTCTCCATGTAACCAACCATACTACTGCAGGGATAAAATTCCAAACATATTTTAGAAGAAAAAAACCTCCTATCTAGAAGTCAATGACTCACTTGAAAGAGAAGGGGAAAAAACAAAGGCCAACTTGATCCTCTTTACTACAGATCATGTTATACCTCATAGAGTCTCACACATCGATGAAGTGATGAAGATTAGCTGGCATCAATTTTATCCACAAGGGCTAAATGTTTTTGTATTTTCCTAATAGAATTATGGCAGCATAAAATCACACAAACCAAATCTTCTAAACAATAATCTAAAGGACATAATTTGGCACATTCATAAAGTCTCTCATTTGTATCACCACAATATGTGATATGCATCTGCATGTTATTAAGGAAAGTCCAGATAACTCATGGTTCCAAATTTGGAACTGTTACTGTTTATCAATCTGTAACCAGGAACATGAAGGTGCACTGTCAGATTTCCTCTAAAAACTAAAATGACAATTAATTTATGAGATTGTTAAACACAAATCCATGCATATAAGCTTTCACTGGGGAAAGACACCCAACAAAAGGAAATTTATTTCATTGTGGCTTCTCAATTAAGATGGGGGGTTAAATCAATAAACCATTTGCATATAAAAATCTTCACTTCAGAAACAAAACTAATATTGCCCATACTCTGCTCCTTGAGAAACCCTCAAGGAAAAGCCAACAGGATTTTCAAGTACTGCCAAAAGAACCTCACGGGGGAAAACACAAACACACAGCACGCCCACAGCCTAACTATTTTTCAGCTTAAATGTTGACTATTATTTAATACCCATGGACTGCCAAGAATATCCATTACTTCTTCCATTTTTTTCATTTTCCCAACTTCCCTTTCCTACAAATTGTCAGACTGTCCGGCACTTCCCAAATCAAAAACATGTTGCACCTATTACCCGCCAACCCAATTATCTATCTGGAATTTTCAGATACCATCATTTGAAATTAATTATCAAAAGTAAAAAACTCCACCCGGAAATGTCAAGATTACACCAACTGTATCCTGTTCAAATTATTTAACTATGGACATGTTCATATGTCTGACAAAAGCAAACCACAAAACTCTAGGACCCAAACAAAAAATTGTGACTGATGTATACATCACATACTACTACAACAACAACATACCCAGTGAAATTCCACATCCCACAGGTGGGGTCTGGAAAAAAAAAAGAGTGGCCCTAGTGGAAATGCCCATCCATTGCAAACCATAATGCTTCAAGATAGTTTAAACCAGACTCACTAAACAGAGTCTGCCAGTTAATAGGAAAAAATGAAAAATTACCAGCAGGCAGCATATGAAGATACAGAAACTCCTTATCAAAAAGATATGCAAAATATCTCCAAATAGGCACAGACAACAAATATCAAAATAAATTTAGACGAAACACTAGGGAAGGCAGGAATTTTAAAAGCAGTACTTCCAATAAGCAGGATAGTTCAACTCAATGGCAAATTGGAACAGGGGTATGCCATTAAGAATTAAATTTGAAGAAAAGTAAAGGACTTACATCAAACAAATGGGAAGGAAGAATTAATCAAGTGTAGACTAGAACATATGGCAATCATACAGGGTGGAGGATAATGAATAAAGAAAGATTTTTAATCATATTTTGAATAATTAAAAGTTGTCAACGGTTACTTCATTATCAAAATAAATTAATAGGTAATAACAGTGTTCAAGTGCTCTATATAGAGTAAGAATTAGAATACTGTCCTAGGAGATAACATCTTATACATCACAAGAAAGAGAAACTACGACAACATAACCAATGTAATCCCACAAGTGGGGTCTAGGGAGGGTGATGTGTATGTAGACCTACCACTAACTTGTGAAGGTATTGGTAAGGCTGTTACCAATCAAGAAAGGTTTTTTAAATCATATTTTGAATAACTAAAATTGGGAGGCTGAGATCCAATGGTTGACGCACAGGGTGAAACAAAGGAAAGCAGAATCACAGGTCCTAGGCTGGCTGTTCAATGCTTGCATTTACCATGTCTGGAATGAGTGGAATGCTAGAAAATATCAACAACACCAGCAGGAATACAAGCATAGAGCCAGAGAAATCATCCTCCAACTTCACACAAAAGGACAACACCAAACCAAATTGGGGGGGGGGGGGGGGGGCTTA
>JAJONR010014300.1:0-17351 GCA_029582245.1 Solanum etuberosum
GAAAAATCGGGTAATTTATCCCACAAAAGCAACAAAATAAAAAACACCCGACAAATAATATTGAATACTAAAAAGAACACCAAAATTTTGTTAACGGAATTCAGCTAATTTAGCTTAATCTCCAAGCACCGCCCAATTGGACTATTTAATTAATAAATGAGAAGAGACACAAATTTTGGGATGAGATACAATGAAGGGGAGGAGGTTAATTTATAACCTCCAAATCCTCCTCCCCAACTTAAACCCACCGATGTTGGATATGAAAAGAGCCAAAAATCAACAGCACATACGTCATTTACACATTTACTACTACACTAAAAAGAGGATCATAACTAAAGAACACTTACGACATGATCACGGTCCGGAGGAGCATATATGCCTGTAGTTATTGTTGTTCTTCGGCGAGTATCATTTGATGGTGCATCAGATATCCTTTTGAATCCTGTTGGAACCACTACTACTGGAATACCCACAAGATTGCCAACACAAACTTTCTCCCAGTCAGTTGCATTTCCAATAAATGCATCAACATTGAAACTTTCTCGTACTTGCTGAATCAATATACCTCTAGCTCTTTGTGCCTGGTTAAGTATCATACAAATATTGATCTTAGTGTTGACAAATTCTGAACCAACGATTTAAAAGTGGATTACGTGCTTCGTTCTGTAACTAAGCCAGTCAGATTTTGAGATGTCTTGAAAGAATTTTATTAATTAAGTTCTTCTCCTTTACCAATGGAAATTAAAAAAAAAGTACATCTAAACCAAGAGAAACTCTGTAGATCAAGACAATTACCTGAAAATAGTCAACTGCAGATATGGCACGTGCTCGGCGAAGTTCAATAGGCCATTGATCTTGGGCTTCATATTCATCATCCAGATTTGAGCGCTGCCATTTGTCGAAGTGAGCCAGCATCTCAACATCCATTGTGAAATTGAGGATACCTTGGACAGTATCAACAGTGTAACTCAGGTTAAACGGGACCATATTCACTCCTTTTGATTGAAGCACATGAACGACCTGTCATCGCCGTCACAATATAATCCAGTTAAGATATTCATCAAATAGGATAAAGAACCTAATTAACTCAGCCACAATCCGATTTTGGAAAATAGTTACTTACTTCCATCTCAGCATCCTCAAGATATCCAACTGTGAGCTTTGTGATATCAACTGAGAAAGGATCTCTAAAGGGTATGTCTCTGGATGAAACATCATCTGGGTCCTTTCCCCGAATGGCATCTAGAATAATCACACAATCCACAGAATTTCTACAAAAAGGGCCTAATTTATCCTGAAAAAAAGTTAGAGTTCAGTGTATTATTCTCAAAACTAATGTTAGGAAAGGAATTGCACTGTGGAAGAAATATGAGTACCAAGCTTTCAGCTATGCTCATAACACCAGTTCGACCAACAGCTCCAAAAGTGGGCCGCAGTGCCGTCACGCCACAGCGAGAAGCTGGATAGGTAATAGAGCCGGCAGTTTCTGAACCGATTGCAAATGGAACCAAACCTGCAATACCAGACTATCTCTTAAAAAACAATATTTTCTGCCTACTAATTAGTTATAAATCAGTAAAAGTTTCCCATTTCATTCTTCCAAAAGGGGTACAAACTGACATAAGATATCGAGCAGAATTGTCATATTTGTAAATGAAGACGACAGGCACGTCGATCAGGGATAGCTCAAAGATACCTGCTGAGGTGCAAGAAGCAGGCCCTGCTGATGATCCCGTAGAGTATTCCTCGATATTCCACGGGTTTCTTGTTCTACCACCAAACCAGATATCATCATATGCTAAAGAACCAGTTACTAACTTTGCAACAAGAACTGCCCCAGCAGATTTCAGCCTGCATCAACCATATCTAGATTAATATAAATACACGCACAATAAGAATGAGTGTTTAGATCTGGCCTTATATGTCATTGATTTCATGATTAGTTATACCTCTTATAAACCCAAGCTTCAATATCAAGAACTTGGTCTTTATAAGATGTTGAACCCCATGTTGTGGTATAGTTAGGTACTGCTATGATGTCCTTCAGACCATAGGGAATCCCATGAAGAGGACCTGTATAGAATAGAATAGAAGATGTTATATTTGTAATCCCTTTTAGCAAGAACAGAGAAGCTAGAGAGCAAAATATTGTTAAAAAGGGTTATGAGGCTATTAGAGACGCAGGGGAAGTGATCAAACAAAATTTGGAGAAAACATTTTTCGTATTACTCTCCAAATTTCATAAAGTATCGTTTCAATTACCTATGCCATAATATCCTAAAGTAAGTTTCTCTGGACTAAAAGGAAATCAGGGAAAATTAATTCAGAGCATAAGGTGAAAAGCGAAGGAAGCATTGGAAGATTACTCTGACTGGAAAAGGTAACTGTAGGAAATGAACAACCTCAAGTGCTTGAAAGGTAAGGTAAACCATTACAGCATCAAGAAAAAATCAGTCTGAAGAAACTGGAGAACATTGCAGCCTGAAGATTTACGATTTTCCTGATTATGAGTAATGTTTCGATGGTCTAATTTTGATATCGCTGATAAACATATAATCATTTTTTTCCATGGTACTTACTATGCTCAGATTTTATATTTCTTTACGGAAAGTTGGATGTATACCATTACTTTTTTCAGATGTAAAGGTCCATGACATCTATGGAGATTTAAAATGAAGTTCCTATTTCGTCTCATCCCCACAAAATCCCCTCACCCCAATTGTATAAATAAAAACTCATATAGAAAATCCAAAATTTTGAATAGAGCGAAATGGATTTGGAGAATTCATTATTACTGAGGCATAGTTCAGTGACTGATTGACGGAAAATCCAAAATTATGAATGTAAATAGGAAATGCGTGCAAGAGTTTAGTGGAGAGGAATTTGGCAGACTGTTACCCAAATATTTGCCTTCAGCAAGCAGTTGATCAGCCTCTTTTGCTTGTTTGTATGCTAATTCTTCAGTAATTGTAACGACCGATTCAAGAACAGGACCATACCTGAGACACCCCCAGTAGATGCATCATTATGAGGACTAGATAATCACAAGAAATAATTGAAAGCAAACACTAGTGCTAACACCTCTTCAGTCTCTTCAAGAAAATTCCAGTCAGCTCCACTGATGTGATTAAATTTGCCTTGAGAAGTTGACCAAGTTCAAGAATCTGAAATGACAGCATAGGTGTATGAGAAGACGGAAAATGCCATAAATTTGAGCACATAAGTCCTGATATATAGATCTAAAGGGAATAACATGGAGCACTTACACTCATGAACGCGATATCCTCATCACTTTTTGGTCTTTGTATACCAGCAGGTGATGGATAATTGAGCTTTTTGTTTGGTTCATGTTCTAGTTGTGGGGCCTTCCATGCAGAATTGAAGACTAAACAAGACGGGTTATGCAGACCTCCATCACTAGAGGCAACTAACTTTCGGTTGGATCTGATTATGGGTATGTTAAAGTCATTTGCTCCCTTTTCTATTTCAAGCATCTGAAAGGAATGAACAGTATAGCTAAATATAGTCTTGCTTTATATTCTAGTTCAGAGCAGGAAGAATAACCAAAATAATCAAACTGTCACGACAGTACCTTGTTCTTATTCAAGAAGCAAGAGTCCAACATTTTCAATCCACATTCACAAACTGGAAGATGTTTGGCCTTTCCGGAACATACACCGGGGTTTTTGGGACCCAACTTCTCTCTTTCCTGATTAATGGTCAGATAATTAGACAGAAAGCAGCACAGTCCATAAATCCTGAACTGCTCTACAAATGATAGTTCAGAAAACGGATATAAGCCACATCGGCCACTTCATTAGTGATAACATCTTTGGGCGTTTAAGCTTTTCAATAACAAGCTGGAGATGGAATTCTTCATTTACCATTTACCAAAGTTCATAATCTCAACTATGATAGTGATTAGTAATGGATTAGTAGGATTTTCTAATTTATGTTATGCACAAGCTACTTTGTTGCATTGACTACACATTAGCCTCTACTCAAGCCAGCAATGGAAACGAAATGTGCTAACAAAAACTTTGCTGCGTTCTTCTCTAGTAAGATTTAACAGCACAGTGATAACACAGAACCAACTTACTTAGAAAATCAAAATAGTCCAAGAGAAAGCTTACCATATCTGTGGAATTGCTGCTGATAAAATCCCAGTATCCTGATGAGTATGAAAAAACACAGTTGCTATTTAGCAACAAAGTAAATACAAGCACGAACATGGGCAAGTGCAAAGACCGACGAACTGAACGTGCCGGAATTGGGCAAAACACGTCGCCGCCCTTTTCACTCGCCGCGTAACAAGCCATGGGTACTAGATTTCCGGCAACCCTCTGTAGTATGTTAAAAAAAAAAAATCTGGATCAATGCCTTCCTTCTGATTGAAGGCACCAAATATTGGATCCTCCCTTTCTTGCCCTATGAACTGAAATCCCCAAATGTATTTAATAATTAAAAGCATTGACTGCTTGAACTGTTGACTTGATTACGACAAAGTTACTTCACTGTTTCAGATTTAACCTTTAAATATTCCTGATTTCTGACCTATTCAGCAAGAATCAACTTTCTCCATTAGATCGCCGGCGACAGCGCAGTCAGTAGGATCAGCCGTCGGCACCTTAAAATTGCTAGTTCAACTTGTTAGGAGCAACTACATTACCATTAAACAGTGATCTTTGTATAAATTCTAAGTGGTTCAGAGCCAAAACACTAGGCATTTTTTTCATCTGTTTTAGTCTCGTAGACAGAGTTGCTGCTAAATATTATTGGTGGGACGTAATACTTTTCTCGTGAAATTAGTCCAAGTGCCTGAAAGCTGACTAAAATATCATGATTGTTTTTCATCTGTTTTAGTCTCATAGACAGAGTTGCTGCTAAATATTATTGGTGGGACGTAATACTTTTTTCGTGAAATTAGTCCAAGTGCCTGAAAGCTGACTAAAATATCATGATTGTCAGGATATAAAGTTACATTCTACTCAACTTTCTCTGCTCTAAAGTTCCCGCATCTGGAATTTTTTTGCCATTAATGAACCTCATTTGATTTGACACATTATCTAATTAACCAATCATATGGTAACATTTATGTTCTATTTGGATGATTGTCAGTATTGTTTCTGTGTTTTATTAATATTTTTTTGTGTTATACTCCCTCTATTTCATGTTGATCGAATTTTTGATATTTTTTCATTGTTTAAAATAATTGTATTTGTTCAAACAAGATGAATGTTTGAATTTTTTTTTTCATATTTATCCTTACCTTTAATGAAGTTTGATATTTTCTAGAATGATAAATTACATACTTACAATGTTATATTTATGATTTCATAAAGTACAATAATGGAAAATATGGTAGTGTTTACTTTTAATTGTCATGGTTTTTTTTTTTTAGAGTCAAACTATAAGAATTTTGATTAATATTTTATGATGTATTTTTTCATCATATTGATATATAAAAAATTGTAATTTATAGTACTTTTCGAATAATTTTTGAATATCTAAATTTTTTGTTTAAAATATCGAATTAATGTAATCTAATTTAATTTTTAAAATTAGTCAAATTGACTTTCGAGAAATGTAACATAACAACTAAAAATGGACGAAGAGTATAATTTAAATTGTGTTCTTTAATATTTTTCTTAATAAGATGTATTGACTTCACAAATTCAGTTTGGATAGATGTATTATTGTCTGTTATTACATCATGTTATATCAATAATTTAAATAATAAATTTATAAGAAAAGTAGGCTATGGATAAACCTACCATAAAAAGATGGAAGAAAGGATAAATTAGGGTTATTAAATATTTTCTTTATGTGTCATTGTTTATTTTTTTATCCTAAATTTATGTCTGAAAATTCTAAGTTTCTTAAAATAAAATTTACATATTTAAAATTACCTAAAAAGTAATACCAATTAGTTTGAATATATTTTAATCATGTGAAGATGTCTCTTTTTTATATTCCATTGGCTATTTTATTATTATTATTATTATATTATTATTATTGTTATTATTATTATTATTATTATTATTATTAAAGCAATAAATGAAAGATCCGTACATCTGACTTAAGGTTTATCATCAACAATCAACAATTTAACAATTTATAAACCTACAAGAAAAGAAAAATAAAATATTGAATAAAGCTGAAAAGACATAAATAAGAAAAGAATATTAAGATATGAAAAGACAAGATAAACAATAAAATAAGAAAAGAATATTAAGATAAAAATGCAATAACATCAAATCGATCATTACATAAAATAAAACGATCGTTACATAAAATGAGACTTTTCATCGTTATCTAATAATGAATCTAAGTGATACAATTACTTCTCCATTTTAATTTATATGACATAATTTGACTTGACACAAAATTTAAAAAAGAAATAAAAACTTTTAAATTTTGTGATAACTGTTTGTGTAACTGTAAATCATTTCATTATGAGTAAAATGAATATTTTAAAATTAAATTGTTACTAAGTATAAAATATAGCATTCTTTTTTAGTCTAACTAAACAGAAAAGTGAGTTGAATAAATTTAGACCAAAAAAGTAACAATCAAAACAACCGTGATCTCTATCCTTATAATAGAATACAATGAGTAACAACCATCCAAACAAGGTGTTAAGCTACTTTGTGTATTTGAGTCTTCATATTTTGAGAACTTTAGTAAAAATACAAACTCCGCCATTGAATTCATGTAACTCAACTGTCGGAGTTATGTTTGGTACAGTATCACATTCCAATTCTAAGTCATTCCTTCTAAAAACAGAGGATTATCTCAGTATGGACAAGCCCTCTGTGAAGTGCATGCATTATCCAGCTTATCTGACTACATATGAAAGAAAGTCAAAATGTTTTTTTAAAGTAGTGAATATACTAAGATCACATCCTTAGTGACTAAGAGCCCGTTTGGATTTGACTTTAAAAAAATAGTTTTTAAATTAAAAATAAAAAATCAAACTAAAATGACTTTCAAGTCAAAAAATAAGTAGGGGGAGACCTACTTTGGATTTTTGACTTATTTTAAGTCATTTTTGACCTTGCCAAACACTTTCCAACTTATTTTAAGTTATTTTTTATATTTGTCAAACACTTTCAAAAGTCAAATACTGACCTAAAAGTAGATTTGAGTCAATCCAAACGCCCTCTAAAACTTCAGATTTACAAAGATACATGTAGCACAAAACAGACAACAGGACTGAATAGTTTTGCCAGCACCATTGGGACCTAGCATACCAAAACATTCACAAAGCAAGTGACAATCCTCTCACTGCAAATTTCTCAGGGTTCCCATATTTCCCTGGACAAACCTTTTTTAAATTGTCACAAATGACGGCATGACCTGTACTTGATTTGAGCAACTGTTCAACTCTCTCCCTCTGTTGAAAGATGGTTCTGTATGGTTAGTTTGGTAAACATGGACAAACATATCCTGCAAAAATGTTTTTCATGAGAAATGTTAAACGTTTACCTCCTGAGCAAATCAGGCTTCTCCGTCTGTATGAGAACTTTAGACCTCTGCCTTCTAAAACTACGTTTCTTAAAGGAAAGTGAAAGCCTCTTTCTAGAGTACCACAAAAAACATAGGGGATCTTTCCCTGATGAAGCTATCTGATCAACGTAATAACCAAGAACCACTGCACCAACATAATTATTAGGACCTCCTTCATTCCATTTTTTCCATCTCATAACATCCGTTCCCATGTAATTACCCTTGAAAGAATTAATATTGGGAAAACTCATAAAATCCACGAAAAAGAGAAAAACCAGGATAGAGCTCCATAACTATAATCCAGCCTACTACAATGTCATGATAGCGTTTACCTGAAGATTAGTATACAAAAGTGAAGCAAAATCCAATAAAAATATTTTAAACAACTCAAACAAAATATCAGGAGAAATGAAGCCAGACGAAACAGACCAGCATCTCAATTCTAAAAACATCATTTTTGGCACAGAAGGGAAAAGAAAGGGCAAGTTGATTTTCTTCACCTAATGAAAAATATAATGTCCATGCTCCTTGGTTCAGAAAGGGAACGTTAGAAGGTTAACAGTAATTTGTTCCTAAGTTTCATTCAAAGCACAGAGAGTTTAGAAAACATTAAAATGGAAACAGTATGTTTGACAGTACCAATAGGACAAGTGGTTCTCGTAGTTGTATTGCCCTAAAGCAACACGACCAGACTCCTCTTCTCAGGAAGTTTAATGGTTTGGGGGACGTCAATTCCCTGGATTTTCTGCCTTACCTTTCCATTCGACCAACCTCTCTTTTAGTTCCTAAAATATATATAATCCATAATCCGTTCAATCTCTAAGGCAGATTTCCGCTGAAAAGGTAATAGTGATTGTGTCCAAAAGTGAACAAAGCCCTATAGCTTCCCTTAAACAAAATTTAGTATTTTCTGAGAGCTCTAGTAAGAAGATAAAAGAGACAACCATGCCATTAATTTCCACTTTAGAAATTGAATGATGCAATCCCCTCAAAAGGCCCAAATGAACTGCAAGGCAGTACAAATGTACTGGCTTCAATAAAGCAGGACTGTCACCAATTTGGAGGGTGACTAGGTGGTGCACCAATGAAAATCATGAGTTAGCGGGAAAGCCTTAATATTCCTGAACTTACCGGAAAATGTTTCATCCTGGAGAAAGAACTGGAAAAGGAATGATGACAAGATCAGTCCGTTTGCAAACACCATTATATAGCCGATGACTGTTACAATGTCAAGTAAGCAGAATCAGCCATCTCATATTAGTTGCTGAAAGTTAATACTTCATCATTCTAATAAACGTTCTCTTTCATATGCGCGATCGTTGCAATATTAACAACAACTTCTATTACAAATACCAAACCTGTGGCTGCCTGGACATTCGAGAAAAACGCAGCAACTAGAAAAGCAAGGGACTCATGTAAGTTTATGTAGATCAAGTAAAACACAAACTGGATGGCGTAATCATTAAGCAAAAAGAACTTCAAGCCTGCAAAAGGGAAAAAGGGGAAATGAAGGAATTTGTGTTAGACAACTCCAGTTAACAGAAAGGGCTCAACTGAGTAGCTGTAGCATTACCTACTAATGAGCCGAAAATCAAAAAACATAACATGTATATAGAAGCTATGAACAGAAAATAGGCATAAGAAATCATCCAATAGGGACCATCCCCAAGTCCATGCATTTTCATCATGATTCTCAGTTTTTGCTGCTTCTCATAAACTAAAGCTATCAAAACAACGTGCACACACATTAATAATGTAATAAGCATGACAAGCATAAAATATTAAATAAAATCATATGATAAATAAAAAGATAACATTTGTATGAAGGCTATTAAGTATATACAATTACACTGATACAAATTAATAAGATAAACTTAACCAGGCGTTATACCGTTTCTAAAGAAAATAACCCCTGAGGAGTTTCAGAGATACTAAAAGTTGAAAGCTGAAATACATTCTGACAAACCTCATCTGAGCTAAAGAATCCCGATATTGTATGATGAATGAACATGAAATTAAAGAATGTAAAGAAGACTGATGAATCTTATGATCTTAAACTAAAGGTGTGTAAAACATACCAAAAGTACCCTTTGAATCTTGTGGTCTTAAAAATACCATGTCATATCTACACCGAAGTGTCATTAAGGGTAAAATGCGAATATTGGAGATACAAACTTACTAAATATAGTAAAAAGACATTCTCTTCTGGAAAAACCTAAAAATGGAAGTAAGACCCATAAGGAAATGGAGGGCGAAAAATTTTCTTAGATCTTCTATCGAATAATCAGTTTTTCATTCTCATACATGAACCAAGAAATAGGCCATTAAAAAAAAAGACTTAAAACTTATATAGTGTGACTGAATAAGGAGTTAACTTTCACTGATAAGGACTCCAAGGCATAAAAGGAGACAAATACTAGGCAGTTGATGAAGCCCAAGACTGAATATAGTTAGGTTAATTTGTTTTGGGGATGATGGGTTGGGTTAAAAGATTTGGGGATTTTTGCGGGTGGTATTTGGCTTTTTAATTATTTTAATTAATTGTCAGGGTAGCCAATAGGATAGTGACATGTCATCAATGAATTTGTTAATTGAGGTTATGATTTAGTCCGTTAAAGATGAGCGCAAAATAGAGCCAAAAGGTTGACGTCGAGGGCATTTTAGGCCCGAACGGTAGAAGAAGGATAATTTTGTACCAATTCACATAGTTTAGGGGTATTTTAGACCATTTTCCGAAGAAAGAAATTATCATTTGTCATTATGCCCTTTTATATATAAAGAAAAAAATAGAAAAAAGAATCGTCATTCTATACTCCTTTGGCCTGCAAAATTTGTCTTGACTCCTCTAACTTCCACTCCATTGATACTCTTTCTTCTCACTACAAAATGAACATGTCTCTCATTTGCACTATTATAAACCTCTTATTCATCCATCAATTCAATTCAACAACTCTCAGTTTCAGCAATGGATTCCATTTCCATGATCTCCTCCTTAATTTTTGTCTTTTGCGCTTTCCTCCTTTCCCTAGCTAATTCATCAACGCTCGGAGTCAACTACGTTTCGCCGCTTCTAGAAATTCAGGAAACGGAACGAGCACCTTCTTCAGTCCAATGTTTATAAGACTGTTGCCCCGAAAAGAATCTTCTAATACAAACAACTTAGGGAAGATTTTTTTATTTTGATACACAAAATCAGGCATCTTTTGCGCCATCGGCAAATCTATCTCAACCGTTCCCATCCCAGCTGCCTAACGACAAATCCCTATATTTGGTGAACACAGTGGAATATTATTTCGCATGACCTATTTACTTTTTCCCAAAACAGAGTGGAATCTTAGGTTTGGTATTGCTATTACTTTTTCTTTTTGAGGCTAGGTGCAAATCCTTTCTCGAGGCATTTTGTATTGTTTCAGGTATCATATTGTATTGAGTTGTATGATTTATAAATATAATTGCAAATATTAATTTATTGACAATATCAAAATTTAACTTATTATAGAATAATATTATAAAAAGTTTTGAGAAAATATTAACATTTAGCACCTTTATATGTTATAATAGAATATTTATGTATATAAATCAATATTATCTCAGAGAGATTATTAATTTATTGAATATTAATTTAGTGAGATTTTATAGTACGTATAAGAATATTTTTTTTACTGATTTGATGTGTTCTTTATTTTATACCATCAAGTGATATTTGCATTCTTTCTTGATTAGTTACATTGTATAAACAAAGAAAATAAAAATTTTAAAAGACTAAGTGGGATATTTTTAGAGTATACATGCACTATTATTATTTTTTTAAAATATTTTTTGAGACAAATTAATAATTTTTTAGAACTCGAGCAAAAAAAGTATAACAATAAAATTGAACGTGAGAAAAAATTATATTCAATCAAAGTAAAAGTGTTCAACTTGAATTTAATAAATATAATAACTTCTAACAGATTAGATTAGATTATATTGAAATTATCGAATTTTTTTTAATTTAATCAAATTATCGAAAAGTAATTAACATATAGTAAAAAAAAATGCATATACGAGCGGGGGCATGTTTTATATTAATAAAAAAACACTTAGATAATTATATTAAACTAAATGATAAAGCTAATACAAGTTAATATTAGCAACCTAATAATTTTAAATAATAAACAACGCAACAAGGAAAAACATGAAATATAAATGTAACTTGATTATTTAAATAAAACACTTAGATAATTATATTAAACTAAATGATAAAGCTAATACAAGTTAATATTAGCAACCTAATAATTTTAAATAATAAACAACGTAACAAGGAAAAACATGAAATATAAATGTAACTTGATTATTTAAATAAAACACTTGATAATTATATTAAACAAATCAAAGGGAGCCAGCTGAGCTTGCCACCTTGCAAATATAAGTTTTGACGCGTCATGCTAGCAACCTAATAATTTTAAATAATAAACAACGTAATATAAATGTAACTTGATTATTTAAATAAAACACTTGATAATTATATTAAACTAAATGACAAGTTAATATTATCAACCTAATAATTTTAAATAATAAACAACGTAACAAGGAAAAACGTAAAATATAAATGTAACTTGATGATTTATATGATTCGTTGTCTATTCATACTCAGAGAGGGGGGGTAAAGGAGTGTACATTTTTCACTAAGAAACAATATATTAATTCATTTTTTTTAAAAACAAAACATTATAATCTGAAATGTTTTAAAATAATATTTTAATATTATATACACATCGCACAGGTACGGATACTACTTATCAAAAGAATCAACTCTAATTTACAAAAGAAAATTAAACGGAATTATGAAGGATAATAGGCCTTGGTAAAAGAAAGCAAACAAGAATAATGTCTTTTCTTTAAAAATCTATGATATAGGAGAGGATACTCGGATGAATCGACATCCAGATAAAAATTCTCATATACACTACTGTGATACATGCTTGTTTTGAGGGGAAGCAAATTGCTGGAAAAGCTTGCTTGCCTTGATCATCAAGAATTTGAGAAAAGAGGAAAAGGATTTCAAAACAACAGGAACACAACTACTAGCTCAAAAATCTAAAATAAGTCCGACTGAGGTCACTAGAACCTTCCCCATCCTAATTGTCGCGCCTGGTCCTCCGACGAGGAGCAGCAGCAGCATCGTCACTCTGCTCTTCCTTCTCCTCAGCGGCTTGACTATTGGAAGTCGAGGTTTCAGCGCCATCAGTTTTCTCAGTCTCGGCACTAGCTCTAGCCTGCATATACACACACAGCAGAGACATAAGATAAACGAAAAAACTGGTGGGTTCTTTCCTTGTTCTCTTTTAACTAGGATGGTAGGGATTAGTGCTTACAGGCTGCTGCTTCTTCCCACCGAAGATAAGCTTCAATAGAACTGAGAAGACAACAACTACGACTGAGACAACGACACCAACTGTGATATTGGGCTGTTTCTCAGCTTTCTCGAGAAGATCCTGGAGAATAAGTTAAGATGTATTAGACACTTGCAGCAAAACCACACCATATAATGCAACAACAGAGAATAGTTCCTCCACTTACCAATACTTTGGCCTTGTGTTCACCCAAGAATGGGACGCCAGCTACCTTGTAGAGGAGGTCAAATACCACTTTCTGCAAAGTATTAGCACATATTTCAAGTTGTGTTAAATGAGAACAAATCAGAAGCATAGAAATTATATGGTAAAGAAAAATCCAATCCCTTACCTGGTATCCTTTGAGGCCACCAGATTCTGCTTCTTCCACGGCTTTCTGTTTCTCCTTTTCTACATCAAACTTGGGTTTCCAGGCAGTCTTCCTGTATGATTCTGCAACTTTTTCATCACTAGCGATCAAGATATTGTCAAACAATATGCCATCTTGCATTGTCCAGATCTCAATGCCAATGGCTGCGATAGGCTCAAAGTTGGGTTTGTCGAGTTCAAAATAGTCAGGATTTGGGATATCTCTTGGCTTCCAAATACCCTTGTAATTGGGGTTGTCAATAAGTGGAGCGTGCCATTTTCCCTTGTACGCTGGATTTCTGATCATTGGTCTTTTCCACTCCCCACAACCAGGAGCTTCTGCACATTTTGGGTTGTCAACCTTTGGAGCCTCCCATTCACCATCCTCATCATCATCCCAATCTTCAGGCTTAGTGGACTCAGGATCATCAACATCCTCAGGCTCATCATCCAACCATCCTTCGGGCTTCTCAGCTTCCTCATCTTCAATTTCCATTGGTGCATCCTCATCCCAATCATCAGGTTTCTTAGCATCTGGGTCTGGAATCTTGGCTCTCTCATCCCAGTCCTCAGGCTTCTTGTCTTCTGGGTCTGGAATGGTCTCAACAGGAATGAGTGGTGGCTCAAAATCATCAGCTGAGAGGAAGTTAGCCTTCTTCTTTTCTTCTCCGTCAACCAAGATAAGAACATCATTGTCCGGTTTCAACACAGCAGTGTAAACATGGGTTAGCTTGTCAGCTGGTACAGAAGGAGGAAACTTGAGGTGGTGCTCAACGTATTCTCCACTCTTAGGGTTCTTGTGTTTCAAAATGAAGTGCACCTTGTTTGTGGCTCCGCATTTATCAGGTCCAAACATTATTGTGTAGGGGGACTCGTTATCAAAACCCTTTGCGGTCCAACCTGCTTCCTGGGGGCGGAGGTATTTTATGTAAGCACCACCACATTCAAGTCCATCCTGGAGGCGAACCTCATATTGAAGGACCACAGTTCCATCTTTGAGGTCAACAACATTGTCAAGCTCCTTGACAATAGCGTATTTCCTAGCCTTCTCACTAACAAGAAGTCCATAATCATCATGTCCCTCACTCTTGGCAAGTTTCCACACACCTGATACACAATGTCAATTTAGACTTGGTGCAACTTCAAAGATCAAAGATTTGACTTCACATCATTAATGTAAACATGATGCGCAAACATATAAGACTTGAAACATTTAAGTGGCTTCATGAACATTCAGTCTACATATCAATATTCATATTTAGCATGAATAATCAAAATATTTCAATGCTGAAGACTGCATAATAGTATGTTAGAACTCATGAGGCACATAAATTGCACCTTCACAAAAGTCCCACAGCTGAAAGCAAATTTCAAAACCAACTCAGACATTCAATTTTCAATTTTCAATTTTCAGGAGTAAGCGAACTTGCACTTAGTAACTACTATAGGATCACTTACCAGCACCACTGAAACCCTAATACAACTTAAATAATTTTAAATAGTTAAGAGACAGGATAAACATCCATAAAAGCTAAGAAGATCACAAAATTTTCGCTCCAGTCTCCAAGGAAACATTTTAAACAAATTATGCTATTCATTGTTTACACCCTTTAGCCTTAATATTTTTATAATTACTTCCCAATCTTCTGATTATTTTAGTCTACTCAGTTAACAAGTTACAAGTAAATCAGACGTAGTGATGATGACATTGTAGCAGCTAATCACTACCACTGCTACCACGCACAAATTCAAATGAGTTGTATTCCTTAATTATTGTCTCTTCCTTTAACCTTAATGCTGCATAATTACTTCCCAATCTTCTGATTATATTAGTCTACTCAGTTAACAAGTTATACATAAATCAGTAGTAAGGATGACATTAGTCTACTCAGTTAAGAAGTTATACATAAATCAGTAGTAAGGATGACTTTGTAGCAGCTAATCGCTCCACTTTTACCAAGCAAACATTAAAACGAGTTATGCTCCTTCATCATTGTTTTTTCATTTAGCCTTAATTTGCATAATTACTTCTCAACCTTATGATTCTTTTTCTAAACTCTATCAACAAGTTATAAATGAATCTGAAGAAGTGCCAATGACAAAGTAGCAGCCAATACTATGAACAGTCAATGCAACAGAGTGAAAAATGAATGTAATATAAAAAATCAAAACCAATACTTCAGAGATCCACACAAAAACTCACCTGAATACTCCTCTTTCTCAGATACGATCCATCGCCCATCAAATGCTTCATCAAATGACTCGTAGAACTTCTACAGATCAGCCAAAAAAAAAACACATCTCAGAACAATACAATACAGTACAGATCGATCCAGTAACCAAAAAACAAAGTCGCAAGTATAGATTATCGGTTACCGATATCAATCTTACCACATCAGAAGTAGCGTTGGGTTGAGAGAAAAGGCAACAAGCCAATAACAGGAACGCATATTGCGCCCAGATCTTCCTTCTAGTTTCTTCCATAACCCGTTATGGACTATGCGAAGAAGATAATAATCGAAACTGTATCAGAGATCTGGAAATTGGAAAAACCCTAACGGTGTTTCCACTATGGGAGGAATGGATCAAGGAGAAGATAAAGAACACACTACAAACTAAAGAGTACGAAAGACGAGATATTCAAGAGAGCTTAAATAGATCTTGAGGAAAAATGGCATCGACTTGTTGTAGCCAATGGAACTTCATGACACGTGAATTAAACCAATGGGAGTTTGCCACGTTTGCATCCGCGACGAGGTAGAGTAGAAATTAAGATCGACGGTTGAGATTGGTTTCAGCAGCCCTATTTGGTCACCCTTGACTCTTGTTTCCTTTTAAATTTTCTATCTTTATCTTAAATTTTAATCTTCCTTTTTCTCTTTTCCCATTAAAGTGTTTATGGTTTGATTTGGATCTACTATTTATTTTCTGATTTTTTTTATTTACACTATGTTTTTGGCATAGAGAAAATAAATGATTATTATTTAAAGGAAATCTAAATAATTATATTATTTTTTTTGGATTTTGATTGTTTTAATTACAAAAATAAAGGAATCTTATGATATTGCGAATGAAAAATTAATAGATCTGGTTGATAGTGAATTCTTGAACTATAGAAATGTATTGATTGGAAAATCATTTTGTATCATTAATAATTTTATCATCCAACAGATTTGCTTTGAAGTGGTTGGTTCAACTATAAACATGTACAATATTCAATATGATATATTATTATCATTGATTTGTACACACTATTAGATTAAGTTGATTTCCACTAAAATGTAATTTGATTGTTCTTGTCTTTGAAGTATTTACACAAAATGTAAATAAGACTATAGTATATAGTACGTATACGTTAATCAATTTTAAAATGTATATGTTATCTCTAAAAATACTTTTGAAATTTTAGTTAAACATAAATTATTATTGGCTGATTATACAATAATGATTAATTGGTCTTGATTATACGAATTCACGTATTTAAGCTCTATTTTGTTGATT
The DNA here is from genome assembly GCA_029582245.1 of Solanum etuberosum. NCBI lineage: Eukaryota > Viridiplantae > Streptophyta > Magnoliopsida > Solanales > Solanaceae > Solanum > Solanum etuberosum. The sequence continues at coordinate 16,755 of JAJONR010014300.1, forward strand.
TTAAATAATTTAATTTAATTAATGAATTTACATGAACCACAAATTATTTGGTTATTGTAAAAATAATCAAATCAAGTGAAATAATACATAATTAATTATCAAATAGCTATATGTATAACAATCCAAATCGATTTCAGTAATCTAAATCACACATGTATTTGCTATATTCTTTAATTAATATAATGCAACATGGACTACAATCTTATTCATCACTCTTATGGTGGATGGTTGGAATGATTACTCTTAATTATGTAAAAGTTTAATTTAAGCTTCCTAAATGAAGACTTTTTGATGATGATTGCTTTATCTTATTAATAGATTTATCTGATGCGAATCTAATTTAATGTCACGCTCCAAATTCAAGGGGCGCAACTGGCTCTTAATGCCAAAACTCAAGCCCGAGCTGACCCTGCTGAACCATTTGCTACTAGCGCATGGCAGCCACACGCAATTAAGAAAACAAACAAGTATATCTCGGCTTAAAATTAAGTCATCGGCCGGCAAGGCCCCTGTTAACAGATCTATAAAAGAAACAGCTACTCCCAAGAGTTCATATAAAGAAATAGCCAACTAGCACAAAAGTCCTGATTGGGCCGT
>JAJONR010014301.1:0-19577 GCA_029582245.1 Solanum etuberosum
ATTAAAAGCCTTGAAACCCTAGCTTGAAGGTAAACGATCAAGAAAACCTTTCTTGAGATTCTTGAATTAGTTTCTTGAAATCTCTATGGCCAAGAATTGTGATTTTCATTAGTGATTCATAATTGTATGGAGGATTTTGAGTTGAAAAAAAATGGAATTCTTGGAGAAAAACTTACCTTGAAGAAGAATCTTGAAAAAGATTGAAAGAATCTTGAATGAAGTCTTCTACTTTGATTTTTCCTTAGGGTTTTTCCCTAGAGTTTGAGAGAGAAGAGAATGATGGATTAAATGATGAAAATCTGATTGTTTTGAGCCTTTTATTAGTCAAGAAATTCGTTTAGGGTTTTCTTGGAGGTAAAAAAACAAAAACAACCCTTTTTAATGTTTTCCCGTCGGCTAAATTCGTAACAGCACTGTATAGGTTGCTAAAATAGTCATAACTTTTTACTCAGAAATTGGATTGACGCGAAATTGGTGGCATTGAAAAGTAGATTCAAATACCTTTAACTGGATAAGTTATGACTCACGAAACTCTTTATATTTTAAGAGATATGGTCGTTTGAAGTTGACCCAAGTAGAATCTTACATCAAAACTTAATCGATAAGAAAACTTCAAGAACACTTATCAAGAACTTATCAAGAAATTAAATCGCTCAATATTTATGAATAGATTCACAAAAGAAACTCATGATTGACATGTGGGTGAACAAACCCAACACTATGGAAGCTTACATACCTCAAAGAACTAGGTTCTTGGCGAAATCTTGAATATCTTGAACGAACGCTTGAAATTTTAAACTTTTTCTCCACTTGAATCTTCTCTCTAAAACCCTAAACGCTTTTGGGGATGAATGAAACTAATTCTAATCAGTTTAGACTTCTAAAACCTTACTAAAAATGCTTAAATCTGATTTGGTAAGGAAAAGACCATAATACCCCTCACTATTTTCGGGTAACTTTCCTTAACTGGACAGTCTGACTTCAAAAGAGCATATCTCACTCATACGAGCTTAAAATTTAGCAAACTCGGTGGCGTTGGAAAGATAATTCAAATACCTTTCATTTCCCATCTCAGGGTACACCAAAATCATCCTGTACTGAGAGTTATGGTCGTTTGAAGTTACCCAAAATTCATAACTTAAGCATAACTTGTAAAATTTCAGATTTTGGTATTTCCAATTTAGTTCTTTTTGGAACTCAAGGTGCTACATCTAGTGACTTTAACACTTAATTTTTTTTTTAAATTCCTCGGAAAAACTTACTCACTACGAAGGATGGTTCAAGACTTAGCTCAAAGGTTTTTCTGGGGTGTTACATATATGTATAAAGAATAAAAATATAATCAATCTATAATCATAAATAGTTACAATTATTTCAAAATTAACTAGATAATAATGCCCTATATTGATAATTGGCTCAAACTTTCGAATTAATAAACAGTAATTAAAAAAATAGCTCGGCATGTTAGCCCATCGGGCCAAAATCCAAACCCGCTCCATTAAACCTGATACAATTGTCTCACGGGCAGTGGCGTAGCCAGATGGTTGGACACCCTTCGTCGGCAAAAAATTCGTATATACAAGTAAAATGATACACGAAATGATTAAATAACATATTTTGGACATCCTTAACATAACAAGCTGTTATAGCCTAGTGGTTTCACCTCCTTGGAATGAGGAAGTGCTCGTGTGTTTGAATCTCACTAGTTCTACTTTTTGAAAAGAGTTTTTGTTGTGCTATTTCTGGACACCCTTTATGAAATTTCTGGCTCCGCCACTGCTCACGGATCATAGTCCAGTGTAATTTCACTAAAATCACTATTCACTCCCAAATCGACCCATTAATGGGGAGCTTGGTTCGGCTCGATAACTCAAAAAAATAATGGGTAGGGCTGACCAAACTCGACCCCGTTAACAGGCTTAATCTAACATACACCGTCACTAAATCTTATACACTACCATACAAATTTTAATCTATTTATTCAATTAGTCCATCTTATCCCGCTCAAATTTCATTCAAACAACATATTTGATCACCTCTACTTAGGGTGATTGGAATGAAATATTCTATGCATATATTGGTTTTCTTACGCTAAAGTGACAAGTTTAATGGACCATTTTGACTAAAGTGATAGAAAAAAGGGGACCCAAAAAAGTACTGGTCAATAAGCCATATCCTAAGAGCTTGTTTGATACGTGAGATACAAATAATAGTTTAGAAATAATATTTGATAATAATTTTATTTCATATTTAATTTGAATATTAGTTAATTTTGAAATTATTTTATTCATTATTATTTATATTAAAATAGTGAAATTATTGTCCTATATAGAAGATGTAATAATCTCATGAGATATTCAAACTCCCATGAGTTGGTTATTTTGTCGGAGACTTTTTTTCTTCCTCTGAGGTTAAAATTTTGGTTCACACATTGTCGTTAAAAAATGTAATGAAGTGATAAGTACTCAATTCATTTTTAATAAGAGGCTTTAGATTCAAGTTCTAGATATATAATAGGCATGGACCCACCTTTGATTAAAAAAAAGTCTTATCCTTCAAAGTGAGACTTCACGATGTAAATATGGATTAAGTTCTAAAATGAATATTGAACACTAAATGAGAAATTAAAAAAAGAAAAAACTCAAAAATTTCATAATTTCACTTTATCATTTATAAGAATATATTTTGAAAAAATAAAAGAATTAACAACAATAATAACATATTCAATAAAGTCTCACAAATAAAATCTACGGAGAATAAAATATACATAAATTTTATCATTACCTCACGAAGGTAAAGAGTGACATTAGGCATGAATTTTGGTGGGCTGACTAGTTGGTCCTAGTAGATACCATCAAGTGTTCAACCTCTTTGAAGACCATCATTTACGACCTAATCAAAATTTCTTAATTTTTATAAATTTAATCGTTTCAAAATCAACTTCAGACTTACGTGTCTTAAACTCAAAAATCATATGAATATGAAGTTAATTAAGTTTATTTTGTCTTCTTTTTTTCTAAGTTTATGAAGTGAATTTTCCATTAAACTTCAAATACTAAAATGTTATTAAGAAAAATAATAATAATTTATTTTATTTTAATATAGAATAAGGTGATAGATATAGAAAACAATAAAGTGGCAGTACTTGCGTATATGACACTGCCACAACTTATAAATTAATTAACCTAAGGTGAATCAGTTATTTGTCACATGATTAATTTGTATCATATGCTTTTATATTTTGAGATCTGTTTGTTCAATTTTATTTTTAATTTTTTTGGCCAAACTCCATACCATAGGTTATTTAATTTTAGCATGTATAACATGTCCCTCACACCCTATAGGCCTTTCCTCTTGTGTTGTGTTTTACCTACCCTACTTAAATACATAGTGTAGCTTTAGATGTTTTCAAGAAAAAAAGAAAGAAGTTATTTGTATCATCAGGTGAACTTATCAGCACTCGATATTTACATCGAACTAACGAATTCAAGACGTCTTTCATCTATACATTTATCACTTAACCTTGTATTCGATCATACTTAAAAAAAATTTAATAACGATAAACACTCAGTGTGAATAAATATCGACCAATAAATAAAAAGAAGTATGCATAGAGATGAAGAAGTATGCATAGAGATGAAGAAGAAATCATCCACACATGACTAGTAAATGGAGTAGTTATTTTTTTCCTTTTCCAATTCCATGACAATAATCTTTCACATTGCTAGAAAACAATAGCTTTGTTCACATCTTCGACTATTCTACAAGATACATATGATCACCTCACTCCGTACAGGTACTGAATAACTCTATCCATCTAGTCTTGATGAGAGGGGAATTAATCACCTAGCGCGCCTTTTTGTCTATTGTTACGCCACACCTCTAGCTTGCCAAATTTCAAGACTAGTATATATACATGATGAGTAAGAAGTGGCATTGCATCTAAAGAAACCATTTGTATTCATTCATTGAACTAAAAATGTCTGCTTCAAGACTTGTTTCACTTTCAAGAAAGATTATTAAACCTTCTTCTCCAACTCCACTTTCACATAGAATTCACAAGCTCTCACTCATGGATCAAATGGGGACTCACTCCTACATGGCAGCTTTGTTATTCTACCCGAAACAGAACAGCACGACAAGCATGCCAGAATCAACGAAGATATCCCGAGTTCTTGAAAACTCCCTTTCCAAAGTCCTAACGTCATACTATCCGTTTGCTGGACAAGTAAGAGACAACTCCTTTGTCGAATGTAATGACATAGGAGCCGATCTATCCCAAGTCCGAATTGATTGTCCAATGTCTAGTATCTTTGATCACCCTCGTACTTACATCGATAATCTAGTACTTCCTATTGATCCTTGGTTCCCATCTACGGACAGTTTAGTCACAGCTAAACTTTGTCATTTTGAATGTGGTGGCGTAGCGCTTGGTGTATGCCTTTCACACAAGGTTAGTGATGGTTGCAGTTTAGGTAAATTCTTAAGGGACTGGTCCATAGTAGCGCGCGATTCAGAAGCAAAACTATCTCCTCTGTTTAATGGAGCATCAATATTTAAACCATCAAATTCTTCATCATTTCAAGTGGTTGCTGATCCTCCTTTATACAAAAATGAATCAAAAAGGTACCATTTTTCAGCCTCCAAGTTAAAATCTCTCAAGTCCTTGATTGATTCCGCAACTCAAATCCGTCCTACAACAGTTGAAGCAATCACTGCATTCCTATACAGATGTGTCAATACACAACCATCCTTACTGATACAAGCAGTAGATCAACGCGGAACAAGTAATGATGCACTAGTTCCAGCAGACTTAACCGGGAATGCTATTCTTCCTTTCGTTGTATCTGCAACGAATAAGGAAGAGATGAATTTGGAAAGACTAGTTAGTGAGCTTAGAAAAGGTAAAGAGAAGATTCAAGATATGATCAAATACATTGAATCAGAAGAGTTTCTATGTTCAAAGGTATCTGATATAGCTAGAGAACTAAACAAACGGACCTCAAACAACGATATTCCTATGTATAGATTTAGTAGTTTAAGGAGATTCCCATCAAATGACATGAATTTTGGATGGGGGAGGCCAAGACAAGTTGATATTTCTACTTTTCCAATCAACATGTTCATCTTGATGGATAACCAAAATGGGGACGGAGTTGAAGTGATCGTAAGCTTGGAAGACGGAGAGTTGTCTGCATTAGAAAGAAATGATGAGTTTCTTCAGTTTGCTTCTCCATGCTTAGGATTCTAAGACTCGAAGGAGGCAAACGCGTTACCTTTAAACCACTCAAATACGATAACAACACGAGTGATTTCTGATCCTAAAATAACTTGAACAAAAAGAGTTCTTGTAATGATGATTGATTTCTATTGAAGTATTGCCAGAAATTTTGTGCTTCTTTATCTGTGATCTTTCTTCTGTTTTTGTTTCTCTCTCGATTTACGTTTGCTTCATTCGTCAAACCTCTGTAATCCTTTATAACTACTACATTTTACTATAACATCCATGTTTTCTGTGATATCCTTCTTTCATGTTATGGTGTGTATCAAACGTTCTCTATACTAACATTTCACTATAGCAATAAAAAAAAGAAATCGAAAACAAATGAGTATCGTTATAGAGAGATTTGACTCGATCTTTGCCTATCTTGGCAAGCTTTCCATTTATCTCAAACTACATCCTTGTACTATTTCCTCATTTCTGTTTCTTACCAACTTTATTTCCTTCTTTATGATAGTGTAGCATTTCAAAGCGAAAAAAAGAAGCTCCAACTTGTCATCGAACTTTCAGAAATGACTCAGCCATGCAATCCATTAATAGTTGGCCATATTTATGTCGTTCTCGTAACTAGAAGTGCACATTGGTATCACATCACTCTTCACTAACAACTCAAATAATCAGTTTAGAAAAATCAGAATCTACACGTGCCCTAAAATTAAATTATCAACGTAGATTATTTTAAACTCACCTTATTTTTACTCGTACCAGCTAAATTAACCCCCACACCTTTCACCTTGGTGGAGCTTCACCAATTAAATTCATCAACTATATATAAACAAAAAAAATAATAATTTAACCTCGTATATACATATTTTATCACCCCATACTCTTCCATATTTACTTTCGAATAATTTAGTCCGCGAACCGAATTACAAGTCTTAGACCTAAGGGGTATTTTAGTCATTTTCTCATACTACACCAAAAAATCTCCCCCTATCTTAATAAAGTCCTTCTAGTTTAGATTTTAATCTTTGGATTTGGTTTTTGAGTGTTTCTTGAAAACCTTATCACTTCAATACCCTCTAATTCTTCCTTCCTTCCTATCCATAAACCCTAGCAAAAACCCTAGCAAAAACATGGCCTTTCTCCCTTGTCCATTGAGATATAGCAAAATGAACAGTCTTTTTCTACTGAGGAAGTCTTCATCTTCACTAACATCAAAAAGGGTGTCCATTAATTCCATTTCTCATATCTTCAGTGACAAATTTAGTCCCAGAAATGCCCTCCCAGTACCTCAAATTCACAGCTTTACCACTTCTTTAACCATATCAGCACCACCAATGAACTGGGTTGATGGTAAATTTGGGTATAGTGTTAAGGGGTTTCATGGGGGTGGTTGTTGTTTGCAGGCTGCGACGGCGACGGCAATGGCGATGGTGGATTTAGAAGAGGATTGTGAAGAAGGGCTTGAGATTTCGAAACTTGGGATTTCAGAGGAAATTGTTTCAGCTTTGGCACAAAGGGGAATTACTAGTCTTTTTCCAATTCAGGTGTTTTAAACTGTTATAGTTTTTATTTTTGAAAAAAGACTGCATTTTTAGTTACTAATTTGGCTATATTTGTGTATAGAAAGAGTAGTTAGACTTATTTGGAGGTTCTCTGCATACATGTCATTTTCATATGAGAAAAAAGAAAAGCATTTTAACTCTTATTTTTGTGTTTGAGAGAAAAAAAATAGTAATTTAAGTATAAGGGAAGTTCTCTTTAGTGCCTTGTTTTGCTATCCTGCATACTAATAGTTGTAGTATTGCTCCTGTAGTTTCTTGTAATTCAATTTCTTTTACTATTTGCTATTTCTTGTACTTCGATTATCATATTACTTTGTTGTAGTTCTGTTGTGTTACTATCTGTTGTTTTTGTTACTATCTTACTATCAGCTGTTGCGTGTCCGACTGTTCTTTTTTTGGACTGCTTTGGACTATTTTTCGTTGGCCGCGGATATATTGGACACAACCTCTCTACCTCTGTGGTAGGGGTAAGGTTCGTGTATACTCTACCCTTCCTAGACCCAAAAGTGGGACTATATTGGGTATGTTGTTGTTGAGCACTTCTGCAAATTTGGAGTCCAATTCCAAGTTGGATTTGTGCAATTTTATAACCAAATACTAATTTTGGAATAAAGTGAATTTTTTTTTTTTTGTTGAAAAAAGTGGATAATTCTCATGGACAAACAATCCCTTTGTAATTTCTTGTAAAGAACATTGAGGTATGTCAGGTGTGGAAGATCGTTTCTTACTTATTTTTGTCAATTATTTTGGGCGAGCTTTCTGGTTTGTGTTTTGGTCTTATATGCTTCGGATTAATATGTTGTTTTCGGCCTCCCCCGTATAAAGGAAAAGAGGTCTAAATCTTCGTTCTTCTAATAGACATATTTTCATTTGGTTTTGGTTTTGGTTTCTGATCAAAACTGAAAGTCTATGAAAAAGTTTCTGATTCAAGATGGATTCTTTTTCTTTTGGGTTTTATCAGAGAGCTGTTTTGGAACCAGCAATGCAGGGGTCAGACATGATTGGCCGAGCTAGAACTGGAACTGGAAAGACACTAGCTTTTGGCATTCCTATCATGGATAAGATCATTCGCTTCAACAGAAAAAAGGGGTTTGTTCACTCTGTTTTCTTTGTGGGGTTTATTTAATAATAGGTCTATATGGTAGCAACATTCAGTTTCAAAAAAAAGAAGAAGATATGGTAGCAACATAAAATATCATCTTGTCTTAAGCTTGTCAAAGAGTTATTGAGAGAAAATGATCAAAATGGTTCCATATCTTTGGTAGTAGGTTCAAAATAGTTCCTTAAGTAATAACTGCAGGGTTTTGATCCTTTTAAGACAACCAGAAGTGAGCACTTTCGATCTCGGTCAAATATTTACCAAATTTTGATTGTTAAATTTCATCAGAACTGTGAATTATCTTTTTTAACCAGAAACACCAGAAAGTTCCGTCAAAATTTCAAAAATCTCAACATAAAAACCTACACCAGACACAAAAATTGCACCAAACTCTTGAAATAGACATTTCAAAAATCTCAACATAAAAACCTACACCAGACACAAAAATTGCACCAAACTCTTGAAATAGACAAAATATAACATAAGACTACACAATTTGTACTTCTAAATGTGAGTTCCTGTTAAATATTTTCTACTTTCATTGTTTCAATAAAATTTAACAATCAGAGTTTGGTTAATATCCAACAAAGACAAAAAATGCTCTCTTTGGGCAAACTTGAAGGATCGAAATTGCTCAAGTGACAATTTAAAACTTACAACCAAAAATAAGGGACCATTTTTGTCATTTTCTCGAGTTATTGATGACTCTCTGTTAGATTCTGCTTATCTGTTGATAATGTCAAATTCGTTATAACTGAATTAGTTTTTTGGTTATTTTAAACTATACAGACGGGGAAGAAACCCTTTAGCATTGATCTTGGCACCCACTAGAGAACTTGCACGCCAGGTGGATAAGGAATTTTATGAGTCTGCTCCTGTTTTGGATACACTGTGTGTTTATGGTGGGGTCCCCATTTCACGCCAAATGAGTACTCTTGACAGGGGAACAGACATTGTTGTTGGGACACCTGGTCGTATCATTGATTTGCTGAAGAGAGGGTCATTAAATTTGTCAGATATTCAGTTTGTTGTTCTAGATGAAGCTGATCAGATGCTTAATGTGGGATTCGCAGAGGATGTTGAAACCATTCTAGAAAATATTAGGCAGAAACATCAGACAATGATGTTTTCAGCCACGATGCCAAGTTGGATATTGAAACTTACCAAGAAGTTCTTGAAGAAACCAATTCACGTTGATCTTGTGAGGCCACTATTCTAACTTACTGTCTTATTTTTGTTGAGTACCCTAGAGGTTTGCTATGCTCAATGACTATGTGTAAATGTGTGTGCAGGTAGGAGATTCTGACCAGAAATTAGCTGATGGCATTTCCTTGTATTCAATTGCTTGTGAAATGCGTCAGAAACCAGCAGTTCTTGGACCCTTAATATCGGTATGAATCTATAGCCTGATAGCTTGTTTGGCCAAGCGTCTCAAGGCCCAAAGTGCTGTGCTTTTTTTACCCCTAAGTTGGGGGTGTTTGGCCAAGCTTTAGCAGTTTCTTAGAAACTGAAAAAAGTAGCTTCTACCCAAAAGTACTTATTTGAAGAGCATGCACTTTTGTCATAAAAAAAAAGAAGAGCATGCACTTTTGAAAAAATACACTTAGCGTTGGTTCGAAGGCAAGTTATTCTGGGATTAGTTATGCCGACATTATTTCTTATCGACTGTTTGGTTTGTTGTATTAAAAATAACATGCATTGCATAATTGCATAAATAGTACTGAATAGGGTGCATCAGTATCAGAATTGTACTGGTATTGTTAATGTCATGGTTTACTTTGTACAAGAATAGTACTGAATTGGTGTATAAGTAATACTGGTATCATTTGTATTAGACTTAAATTTGCAACCAAACATTGTACTAAAACTTTATACCAGCATTTGTTCTACCTAATACACCCTACCTAACGACCCCATAGAAGCACTTTTTAAAAGCTTAGACAGACACCAATTGCTGCTCAAAAGTGCTTTGCAAATTGATTAGTCAAAAACAAACTGTTTCTCACTAGAAGTACTCTCCAAAATAAGTTGATTTTAGAAGCTTGGCCAAACAGGCTATAAGTCTCTTATCAGTTCTACTTCTTGTCTATCCTATTGATCCAGTGTCTGAGTGTCATATATGTTATTGCCTCCCACCATAAGGATTAAAATGACTTCTTGTTCTTTTTCCCAAAAAAAAAATTCAAGTCTGAGCATATATTTATTCTTCAGGAGCATGCAAAAGGAGGCAAGTGTATTGTCTTCACTCAAACAAAGCGTGATGCTGATAGGCTGGCGGGTGCAATGCAAAGAACTTTGAGGTGTGAAGCTTTGCATGGAGATATCTCACAAAGCCAGAGGGAGAGAACTCTATCTGGTTTCCGACAAGGTCAATTTAATGTATTGGTGGCCACCGATGTTGCTGCCCGAGGACTTGATGTACCTAATGTTGATCTGGTTGGTCTTTCATGCTTTATTTGCTTAATTATTTAGCCATGTTTCAAGCATTTCTTGTTCCTTGTCTTCCCTTCTGTTTCCACTTCATGAAAAGAAAAACTGGGGAGGGAAGATAAGCCTATAAATCCGTATTAGGTACTAAGAAAGAGTTATGGCTACATACATCACCTGAGGTAGGAGTTACTATAACATAGACTTACATGTTTATGGAATCTTAGAAAGTGTAGGACACAAAATTTTAATGAAATTATGATAAACATATAAGCAGTGCCATATAGATTCTTGGGAATTTTAGGATTGTCTGGAGAGCATTGTATATTGAAACGAATCTCACACCAATTACAGAGTCATTTTTGAACACCCTTTCAGAAACAAACAAACCCTTTTCAGGATAAGTAAATATTTTATCAGTAAGAGAAATGTGCACCAAGAGCACACTAAAATGGCTTTACAATAGCTGCATGTCTAGTGAGCTTTAAAGGCTGTACAAGGAAGGAAGCAGTTCCTAGTCTCCATTCTTAACCGGGTGATTATTCAATAACTATAAGAAAAAAAATGTCTTTGATGCAGTTATCCATAAAAGAACGAGAAGAAATGTGTTTATGCTTGAAGTTTTAGAGTCTTCTTTAATTGCAGTTTGCTTTTTCTTCTTTTGCTATCTGAAGTTAAAGTAGAGATATTGGTGCTCAGGTGATACATTACGAACTTCCGAACAATTCAGAGATCTTTGTTCATCGATCTGGTCGAACTGGACGTGCTGGTAAGAAAGGAAGTGCCATTCTCATGCATTCCTCAAAACAGCATAGGGATGTAAAAGGTATTGAACATGATGCCGGATGCAGATTTACTGAGGTAAGGATGCTTATACCTTACTTGCAGTTTTACTTTTTAATCCTCACTTGGATTTGTTGTCATCTTCACATATGGAGATAGGGAGAATGCAATAGATGCATGTTGCTATGCTCGTGTCTGGTAATCACATAATGATCTGTTTCTAGGGTGTTGTTTGGTTTGAGGTATAAGCCAAGATAAACTTGGTATGCAAATTGGTATTTACTTTATACCATGTTTGGTTTCCGGTATTAAAATCCATATTCCACCTTCTATCCCATACAAAATAATATATAAATTCCCGTATAATTTAAGCCCATATTAGTTACACCGTGTTTGGTTTCTGGTATTATAATCTGCATAAGTTGTGACAATCTTTGGTATTTCTAATTTTCTTGAATTGCTGAAGTCGAACACGAGCCTGTTGCAGTATCTTGAACTGAAACTCATTTGGATTTTGGGCTGACATATTTTTCAGTTCCTCAATACTCACTTCTAATAGTTCTTGATGGTTGATCTCCTAAATTCAAATCTTAAATATGGAAAATTCGCTAGCTGGTGGTGACCGGACTTCTCTCCTTTATGCTGCTGACAGTTTTTCCCTGTTCTTTCTTGCCATGCTACTCTGATATGCAGAATTGTTGTCTCATCAAATTATCTTTTATGCATGTACTTGCTGAAAAAAGCTCCCAACAATTAAAGTAGAGGCTGGAGCAGCTGAAATGTTTAGTGAAATGGGCAAAGATGTTGGCCGCTTTGGCTCCTATGGAGGAGGCACCATGCGTAGTCGATCTAGTGATTTTGGTGGAGGTCGTTCTGGTGGCTATGGAAATAAGAGCAGCAAGTTTGGTCGAGAAGGCTCTTCATCTTCTGTTCGAACAGGTGGATACGGTGCAACTGGTTCAGGAAGATCAAGAGGTGGCTTTAGTGGACCTAGCTCGGGCCGCTCAGGAAAGTTTGGTGGTGGTTCAGGAGACACACGCGGCTCAAAACGTTTGGGTGGTTTCCGTAACTTTGGTGATTTTGGAAGCTCCAAAAGTTCAGATCGGTCGACTAATTTTGCAGAAGAGTTTGGTTCAGGCCGTTCTAGAAGATTTGGAGATTCGGATTATGACCGAAACAACCGTTCAAGCCGTTTTGATGTCTTCGGAGATGACAAGGATAGTGGTGAATGGTGATCAGAGTTGGGGGAGGAACTATTTCTAGCTCTGTTGCAAGGCAAGTTTCATTCTCCAATACATGTAGATACTTTAACTAGTGAACACAAAATGTTGAAAAGAAGATTAAAAAAAGTTTAAGTCTAGGATGTAACACTCATAGTGATTGGTTTATTTTTGGGTCTGTCATGATGCACATATTGGAGGGATCATCCTTCCTAGAATAGTCTTTGGTAGTCGTGGGAAGCATGCTTTCAGAAAGACATAAAAACATCTTGCAACTGATGGATTTTTTCAAAGATACTGCAGTCAACTCACATTGGTTGATGTGACGCTATTAGAGCCGTGGACATATGCATGTGATTGTTTGAATGTTATGCTGCATTTCATTGTACGTAGGAACAGAAAAATTAAGGGGGTGGGGGATATAACAGTCAAATCTCTCTATAACATCATTTTTTCTGATATCTTTTTGGCTGCTATACATAAAATGATGTTATACTGAACATATAATATAACACAACATGAAAGATTGGTTCCACAGAAAACATGGATGGTTGTTATAGTGAAATGTTATAGAGGTCGACGGTATATTTCTTGTCTGATATATAATACCAGCAACAAAAGATGATCTGATAAATATCATGCTGCCTCCATCATAGGAGGCTCCTAAGGTTATAACTGAAGGATTATATCCTCACGTAATGGCTTTGGTTTTGGTTCAGGAGGCGTGGCCACTCAATAGATGACGGTGAAGATGAAACTCCGATATGTGAAGTGTGTGTGTTGATTACCAGGTGCTGTAGAGTAGCAGCAGCTGCAGATGGTGATGCTACAACTCGTTACAGTAGAAAATAACACTTCAACATTCACTTGATCTCGAAAGGTACCTACATGCTATATGTAACCGATAGCTACCAAATATCTCACCATTGCTGGCGTTATGTTTCTTCGCTTTATGTTTATATTCTTTGATCTCAAGCTTGAAATGAATATTTTTTGCAAGAGATCATGTTGGTACTTGCTAGTAGTAGTGGTTGTAATGTTCAGTATAAATTTTGAACAAACCTTGACCTTATTATGTAACCATTTTATGAGGATGCACTGAATTGTTGAATCAATAGGTGAAAAGGCTTACAGTGGAAAGTATATTGTTTTTCTTTTGCACTTGGAAATAGTGATTCTTCTGAACTGTTATGCCTACCAGTGTTTTAAAAGGCGGGGGCGTGAGGCGAGGTGTTTTATTTAGCATTGGGTGAGGCGTAAGCCTTGAGACATGGGCGTAAGCCCATGGATCTTTTTTTAATTTACAATATAATATAATAAGTTAATAACACAAAATTATAGGAACACATCAATAGTTTGAAAAAATAAAAAACATGATTAAGGAAACTCATAGAAAATAAAACTTCTAACATGATCATACAATTATAAATAATGTAATGATATAAAAATTATTATGAGATGCAAATTTACTCTAATATCTTAACTTTCTAATAATAAAAGAATTATTATTTCTAAAAATATTTTATTATTGTACTATACAATTTAACCCCCTAAAAGAAAGTGCTCAATAAAATTTACTGGTATTATAATAAAACATCCCTCCATTATGAATAAAAATAAAATTACATTCAAATAACTAAATAATAAAATATGATAATTTTGAGGCATATGACAAAAACATGAAGACCAATGATAAGTGAAAAAGTAAAATTTCGCTATGTATTTTTAAAAGAAATGTTACGTAATATATAATCACTATCAAAGTCTTTTGAAGTAGTAAAGATGTGATATTACAACTTGTTATTTGAGTTACTCTCAATCTTCTTATTTCTATAGATTAAAAACCTATTAAGTATCACTCATTTATTCAAGAATTGTAAGGGTCAATAATGTTAACTAAAGAATTTAACACATAATTTGTGTAAAATCTGTTAGGCAAATCTCTAGGGGCGTGCTTAGGGCGTACAGTCGGACACCTAGGGCATAAATCTTACAGAACTAAGCCCACACTTGAATCTAGGGGCATTTTGCTATAGCCCCGCCCCAGATCGAGTCCTAATAGAGTCTTTTAAAACACTGATGCCTACTATTATGTCTGGAAGCAATTTTTCTCTATTTTCAAAGTCTTCATTTCTTTCAAATTTGATTTTTTTAATCTTTCTAAGAACATACATTAAAAATGCCCATCTAGAAGGAAAAACTATAACTAGAAAGCTTCTCTTTTTGATAAAAGATATCAATATGCTGATTTATATAGCTTTTCAGTTTTCAACAACTGAACAAAATTGCCAGCAAAATGTTTTATATTCCTAGGTTTTGTTACATGACCAATGAATAATACATTTTCTTCTCAAACAGCTAGAATAAACTTGTGTATTGTTCTTCTAGTGCTACAAAAATCATTGGGGATAAAAACAACTTGTTCATAAACATGATGTTGATCTGCTTTGTTTGCTAAAGCTTTTGCCTAGTTCACCAGTTCTGCAATTCAGCTTTGCCTGAATTATCAGTAGTGCAATGATTCGACGTTTAGCGCACAATAGTTCTGCTGTTTTTCTTTGTAAAAGATTCAAGAATCTTGTACATCCATCCATCTAGCATGCCTATTACACAAAACAAATATCAACATGTCAGTATGTTCGACTACATATTGAAGATTTCTGACAGGCTGAATAACAGTTGGATTTCTTCTGCAAGAAACAATTTGCAAGGGAAATGCCAGCCAAGAAAAAGACTTTAAGACGATATAAGCCAAAAGCATCAAGTGATTTGTCAATTCGTAACCAGCAAGACTTCTTAGTAAGCGGTAATAAAGAGAAACTATCCCAATCCAAATCCATCATTGCCATAATATCAGCATAAAAAAAAGGCATTGTACTTTGATAACAGAAAATGATATCAAAACCTAGTCACTCCCAGATGCTCTGGTCTATAAAGTATAGACAAATGGTCAGAACAAAAACAAAGTTTAAACAGAGATTCCTTGTATGAGATCGGGGAAAAAGAGAATCAAACACTTGCTTGAGACTATTGGAGAAGGATTTCCCCGTAGGATTAGCATAGCTCTTTATTTATGGGTAATCAGGAATAATAAAGACAAGCCCAAGACTCAAAATTTCTCACAACAATTATTGCTCAACACTTTTCGTGCACCTGGTAAATGATTTTTCACTTCTTCACGGATATTCAAGTCAAGAGCCTTCTGTTCAATTACATGAGGAGCATTTCGACTAGAAGTGTACACCAAATTAGCAGGGACTCATGGCTTATAAGTGGTTTTCACCTTTATTAAATCATACAGCGAAGTATTAAAGGCAAACCTGTCAAGGCAAATGTACCACCCAAAACTGCACAGAGCCGAGTGATGAAGTGCAGAAAACTGCGACGTTCTTCTCTGATGGTCACGGTAATTGGTGACAGATCATATAAGAAGTATACAGCTGCATAAAGCGGCAAAAGACACTCAGTGAAAAATGAAATACAGCAAGAGGAAAAGGGAGAAGGAGAGCAGAGACTCACCTGGCCATGTCCGTTCAAAATCATGGATGGGAGAAAAGTACTCCGTTACAGAAAATTGATTAGTTGGTAAAACTTCTTTTGATATATATCTATACTCAGTTGGAACAACCTACATGACAAAAACCAGAACGTAAAAATATGGAAGCACGAGAGCACATCCAAAAGAAAAATATCATTATGACTCCACACTAATCTTCACAAGGAAATCCAATTAAGCCAACCTAGATGCATGTTTCAACTAATGTTTCTTGTCAACAGTGTTAGATTGTGTGAACCGTCTCATCTAGTCTAATCTTGTTATAAAGGAGACATACCTATTTCGACTCTACAACACACTTCCTCATGTCTTCATTTCTTACCTTTATCCGAACACATGGAAATAATTGTGTTGAGTGGCAGTAAGACTTGAACAAAGCCCTCTTTATTTTGTAAATTGTCCCATCTAGGAGTTCAAGTCGCTAGAGAGGAAACACTTAATTTGTTTATTATAGATTCGCCACCTAACATGGTTTAGAGCGGGTTGGCCTAGTGGAGAGGATCTTTAACCTCCAGCCATGAGGTTACTGGTCCAAGGTCATCTAGGAATAAAAAAGTGGAAAAAACCACTGCTGGCCCATGGGACAGGATTTCAAAAAGAAGAACAAATCTGCTATTTTTTTTCACACTGGAGGCCAACAATTGCAGATATTTAGCCTTGGTGAAGAACGAGATAATTAGGTCCCCACATTACAGGAAAAGAATGCAGGGTCAGGACTATAGTTCGGTTCATATATCATACACCACAAAATAATCCAGACAAATTACAGATGCATGCAGCCATAAATACAAGTTAGTTCTTTCCATCACTTTAAGAAAGTTGCTCAAGTTTGTTCATTCCACCACTTTAAGAAAGTTGGTCAAGGCTCCTTATGTTTAAAAGGAAAAAAAGATAGAAAGAAAGAATGGTCAAGGCTATGTTGAAACACTCTATGCAATGTATTCAAAATAAACACTAAATTAGATCTTCACAAACCTTAATGTAATATTTGAATGTGCCACTTGTTCCACGCAGAATTCGTGATGTTCCATCTAGCGGGTTGCGAATACCTGGATATTTGGGGCCAAATGATAAATCATGGATGATATGGCTTACATTGACATGAGTGGACTTTTCAAAAATCTGCATTTTCAAAGGATGCAAATAAGAGTGAGCAAATACTCTGGAAGAAGAGAAAAAGTAATACTTAAAGGCTATTCTCTGAACGCTGCTGTAAAATGCAACCTTCGAGTAGAACTTCATGTACTTCAGAATATGGATAAAAATAAAAATGAAAATCAGCTTCTGCACTCAGACCAACTTAAGAAATATGGTATTGCTAATTTCTCTAAACTAGTTTCACAAAATATTTAGAAACTCACTGTACAACTTCCTTAATATGGTATTGCTAATTTCTCTGTACTTTTTTCACAAACTATCATAGATCAAAAGACAAGCAAAATCAGAAAAGTAGCTTCAGCACAATCTTCCTTTTGTCATGCATAAGTTCAAAATAACTAGCAAGTTGGATTGAATCAGAGCTTTCACTTTACTTGAACCACCAATATACAACTTGATAGAACACCGGAAGCCGACTAAAAGAACTGTCTTAACTCTCCCACCTTTGGGAGGGTTATTGCCCTAGTTTCTTAGACAAACTCCTTTTAGCATCTTCCAATTATACCCCCCTAATTTCAAGGATCACAACTGCTTACACAATTTGACCTGATAGATACCTTAGAATAGGACAAAGTTCAATGCAACCGTGCACACTTTCCAACAGTTACAGTGTATTCCCATCAAATCTATAAAAATTATAAAATATCAACAGAGCTGACCATTTGAGCAACAAAAATGTTCAACCCATGAACGGATAAATGGAAATTCCCAGCAACCCTCTGGACATCTAAAATGCCATACACCTGCACGCAGCAATGTCAGCATCAGTTGGTGCAACACTGCTATCGCCTAGTTAGCCAAAGTGGCAGCATATTTTAGGCCCAAAGTGAAAAAGATAATGGGGGAGGGGGGCGGGGGGAATCACAAATACAAGAACAAGCATAATACAAAGCAACCAAAACATACCCTGCATCCTTCCCCATCAGCCAATGCTTGCTTAACCTTCTTGATCATATTTTGAGATTCTTCATCAATGCCCTGTAGATGGATCTTGTCTGAATCTTCATGATGTTCTTTGTGTGCATCTGGTAAAAATTGTTACTTACAACCATGTTATCAATTTGTAGGAGATTAATACTCAGTTGTGTTATGCAAGCTAGATCACAAACTAATCAACTGATATATCCAAACAAATGGTCTCAAGTTATTTGCGCTTTGTAAGTTGGATCCAGTTATCCGATTCCAGAAAGAGAGAATTTGATAAAAGTCGCTAAGGTCTAACCAAAGCTCTTTATATTTGTCAAGAAATTAACATTAACATGATCAACTGCCAAGGCCACACTAAGCAGGTTTAAGGCAAAAGCATACCAGTGTACAGCTTGGACTCGGATAAAGAGAAGCAGAGAGTTAAGCTAATGCTACTACCCAAATGCAGAAGAACCAAAAGCATTACCATGTTTATGAGCTTCATGTTCCTTCTCAACAAGGTCTGACAAATACTCAGTGCCAGTGATATGGCCATCACTGTTCAAGTGAAGCTGCAAAAACTCTCAACCTTAATTGCCGAAAAAGGCATGAAAAAAAAGGATACGCCTGGGCATGCATACACTATAGAGTATAGATTGATTCTGAAAACAAATGTCAATTTGTAGACAAAGAAAATTGCAAATACTATAAACAAAAATTGCAAATACTATAAACATGAAATAGAAGACAAATAACAAATATCTTCATAATTTGCTTCAGTGTTACAAAGCTTGCAAGGATAAATTCGCTTGACTAACAGAATGAAACTGGGAAGGTGTGGATGCCGAGGTACACCTATTCAGATTTGTAAGATTTAAGACTTCCAGAAGTTCTAGCCTGCTAATACCAAGTTAAGAAAGAATGAGAAATGTTGGGTGAATTACACTGACATTCCTAATTGCCGGGTTACAACAAGAGACCAGGTAGGGAACTATAATAAGTGTCCTACATATTGTGAGGCATTACATTTTTTCTTGGGAAAACTACAGCAGAGTTGTAATTTACTAGTACAAGGCCTCTACCGCCTCTCTCATTTTCATTTTCATAACTATACTACATCTCTTAAGCTTATAAGTTATTGGTATTTCGGACAAACCACCCACACACAAAGTTTCCTGCTTAGTATTGCTAAAAAATCCTTAACACTTTTACGAACAATCTAGCTTACGAAGCTACTGACATAATATAAAGTTATAAGCCAATATGAACTGTTAACGGGAAATACAAGAAAAGTAAAAAGGTCAATCTTTTTAACCTACATCTCTATTGTGTTTGTTAAGTTTTCCTTTTTGGCTTATACGATTAAGAGAATTTTTCTTATTGTATCAATAGTATTTAAAGACTGTAACTTTAGAAGGTAGGATGATGATTAGTAATTTTGAAATAGTAGAGGAGGAGGATAAGTAATTGAGACAAACTAGAATTGGCATCAAAGTATCTTACCCACGATCGAAGCATGCATAAGCAATGCTGCAAGTCATAACCATCAAAACTGGAGACAGTTTATATTTGTTAAATTTTTTAGATGCCACTGTATAGTACCGATGACTAGATTGCAAGTTTTGGATACAATAAAATC
>JAJONR010014302.1:0-14483 GCA_029582245.1 Solanum etuberosum
GCAGGGTATATTGGGTCCTCTCGATGGGGCGTATACATCGGACTCCACATTTAGCTCATGTGGTTTTATGTCGGTTATTAGTAGCTCCCTCACAGTCAGATTCTATTGCATTGACCATGTAATCAGTTACAGTCAGATTTCAGTCTCAACATCTTATAAACTTGGTCATTGCATTCAGTTAGTTCATGTTCAGTATTTCCAGTATAGTATCATGCTTATCATATATCATTGCTCAGTTATATACTTTGTTCAGTTATGTTTATATTATTCAGCTTTACTCTATCCTGCATGCTCAGTACTTTTCAAGTACTGACGCATACTCTGCGCTACATCTTCTCGTGATGTCGGTCCAGGTTTTCAGCTTACAAATCACGCATAGATCGGTTTCTGATCTTCAGTTCAGCAACATCAA
Organism: Solanum etuberosum; assembly: GCA_029582245.1. NCBI lineage: Eukaryota > Viridiplantae > Streptophyta > Magnoliopsida > Solanales > Solanaceae > Solanum > Solanum etuberosum. The sequence goes on from JAJONR010014302.1 coordinate 413, forward strand.
TGGTGAGTCCTTATTCTTCGAGGATGATTGACATGATTATCTTTCTACTTTCAGTCTTTAGTTTCAGTTTTTGCTAGATTTAGCTGGGGCATGTCCCAACATCTCTAGTCAGTAAGAGGCTTTATTTCAGACAAAATTAGAATCAGTTTTAGATTCGAGTTTGATATTTCAGTTGTCGTTAAACTCTCAGATTATATATTCAGATTTAGAATGGGTATTCCCTATCAGTTTCAGTTTATCTCATGTTTAATCTTTCGCACAAAATTATCTTATTTCAGTTATCATAGTATGCTTATGTTATGTCAGCAGGGTTAGCTTGGGGTCACTCATGATCCTAGGTCCCGTGTCTGCGTCCTGGGGGTAGCTCGAGGCGTGACAATAGCAATGCATAAAAGTTATGAAATAATGCTAAAAGGACTTTTCCTGATATGGAAAGACAAAGTCAAAACATAAGATAACATGGTTAGACAACATAAATAGTAATCATGGTCAATACAAGAAATATAATCTTTTAACACATGTGAAACACTTCTTGAAGTAACCTTAGTTCTTTATTATTGTGGGAAGTAGCCTCAACCAGCATAGAGACCATGTGAGCTATAACATGAAATCCGGTGTAATGCTTCCACACAGAAAAGATAGTGTCCTACTTGGAAATGTAGGACTATGAACTGCTAGCGTACGTGGATCCACTAGCTAATGTGTATCTAAGACAATCATCAAATTAGGTCACATAGGTATGGGATAAGGAGATTGCTACTAGAAACCCAACCTCTAGCTACGGGAGAGCTTCCATCTCAATATCCTCTTGATGCTAAACATAAATCCCAATGAATAGTTATAAATCTTAACTCATCTTATCATTAAGAGACATGGGTAGTCGCCACTTGTCTTATCATATGATAGCTCTTTAGACCATGCATGATAAAACCTTTCAACATCCATGATCTTTTCATAATAGCTTTTAAGTCCCATAGTAATTCACTTCATGCTAGAAATTCCCTACTACTAATGGAAATAATTTTAAAAGTTTGATCTATGATCATTGATTACATATCCGAATACCAGACTAATCAAGACCTAATTTGGTAAAATAGCCCAAAAATCATTGAGGACAAGTCTAGATGCCATTCATGTCTTGTGGCAAAGCTTCATAGAACATATAGATACCTTCATCTATAAGCTTCCTTGAGTCATACACATTACTTTCACAAACATGCATTCTTTTCAATAATTCTTAAACTTCATCATGGTTTCAAAGTCAAATGCATCCTAAAATTCATGTACATCAATCTCATCAAAAGGACATACATATCTATATAAATTCATATTTCATTGTTTAAGACCCACATTATATCATCATAGCTTATAAAATATGGGTTATGCATGGATTTATAGGGATTCATATTAAAAACATGCAATTACTTTAATTCATGCATAAAAATAGATAAAACAATAAATTGGATCAACATTGAAAGGGACTCATGACATGGAAGAAAACTCTAACTTCAATTGGAGATTTCTAACTTCAAAATTGGAGAATTTAGGAACTGCATGGAGGAAAGAGCTCCATCGATGAAGACTATCATACCTTCGAGTTCAAATCCCTTAAAAAAATTGGTGAATTGGAGCCTTGATCTTGAAACCCTTACTTGACTTTTTCTTCTTCCTTTAGAGAGAGAAATATTTGAGAGGGAGCTTGATCAACTTTTGGAAATTCAAGAGAATGAATTGAGTTTTGGTGATTTGGGGGTTCAAAATCATTATATAGGGCTTTGGGTAGAAGGCAAAATTATGTAGTAATGAGTTAAAATAATTGGGAAAAGACCCAATAACCCCTGACTAAAAACTAACAAATTTTGCTCACTGTAAGGCCAAAACGTTTAGTTTATAGTACCACGGCCCATCTAACGGGTCGTGACGAAACTTTGTCTGACATGGCTTCACTATTTCAGGCATTACTTTTTACACTGAGCTCGAAATTAGGCAAACTCGCTAGCGTTGGAAAGAGGACCCAGAGATCATTAATTTGATAGGTCATGGGCCACCTAATTCATGTTGTGCTAAAAGATATGAGTGTTTGAAGTTGACCCTAAACTGAAAGTCTGAGAAACCCCCTTTAAGGACGACTTCACTGTCCGTGTGGGGCTTCACCGGCCGTTTAGACGCCCGTCGTCCTTGACAAATGACTATGGAAGAACCCCGTATGATTGACCCAGTTGACGACCCCTTTGACGACCCATCATCATCACCACGGGCCTTTTGGGCATCCGTCAAGGTTGAGCCTGCCCAGGCAGGTTCGAGAAACCTACTACGAGCCGATTAATGGACTATGGTCCCCTTCACGGCCCGTCTAGGACTCCATAGGGGGTTCCATGGTCTACTTTTGGGTTTGTGGCTTTCCTGCTTGACCCCTTCCTAGGCTTTATTGAATATGAGGTGTAACAATGTTGTTGTTTGAGGCCTTTTCGTCTCTTCTTTAATGTCTATTGTTGTTCTTTAAGACTTTATGGAATTTAGAAAATTTCATTACTTCTGACCAACTATTTCGTTGGAGATTTTCTTAGACTTACTTCTGATACTTCAAATCTCTCTATGACTCATAATTTTTGTGCAGCAAAAATGAAGATTAAAAAAGTATAGCACTTTAAGATTTCAGAGAAACACTTTTCCTTAAGATAAAATGTTCTTGACAATGTAGTGTATCTATCGAAAATACGGATATTACCAAATGATAATATGTAAGTTTAACAAAATAGTTCAATCACGTGCGAAGCACAGGTAATTTATCTAGTTCTACTTAGAAAAGTTGACATTCACTATAGAAGTACACATTTTTATAAAATTACCTCTCTATGATAGTCTTACTCAAATATTAATTAAGTAATAATGTTTTTAAAAGATATATTACGTATAAATAAAAAATATTGAAATATTTATGTTAATCTTTATTAGTGTCATGCACATACTAAATTTCAAGTATAAATATTGAAGAGAATAATTGTGCTTAATGGTGTCCATCATTTATGGTTATAACCTCGAGAGAAAAGGCTATTGGTGACCTTTTTTATATTGATATTTTTTTCTATTTTGATGACTAGGTTTGTTTACAAATTGAGTGAAGTAAAAAATAATACTACTAAAGAAATGTCACTTAGTTTGAAATATTTCAATGATATATGGTCATTTTGATCTCAAAAAATAAGTAACTCTATCACAATCTGTATTAATCATTTTAAAACACTTGTCCTACGTTCTTTTAATTATAATAATTTACTAAAAAAAATTATTTAGTAATATTAATTATATTTTACAACATTGTATACTATATGATACGATATACACGTGCCGTGAAACTAGTCGTTTTAGAAAAATAAATACTAAATTGGCAAATGGAACAAATTTATACCTTTTGACGGGAACATTTCCACTAACCTATTGCCTAGATGGGTGAAAAGAAATCTGATTCACCCTTTTGATCATAAGAAACGACCCAAGGTTCTCTACCTTCATAAGACTAACCCTTAAGCTATTTTGCAGGTGAAGATGAAAGGAAGCAAGCAATATTGATTCATAGATATTGTTTGCAAATGTCATATGACTGAAGATAAATAAAAGTTCCTTTCGCTCACTTCAGTAAAAAAAAGGAATGTGTCATTTAGAAAGAAAAAAAAGGGGATATAGTGCATGTGTAAGGGGAAGAAAGTGAGATTATTTTTTTAAAAAAAGGTGAGGATGAAAGTGAAGCTGATGAGTGTGCATTAAAACATGTTGCCTACTTGATCCAATAGTTGAACAGACTAAGGGCACATTGATAGGGGAACAACGAATCTTGAAACTGATTCATCCACAAAAGTATGTGGTTGCTGGATCACGTTGTTCTTAATTTCTAAAAATCAGACAACTCTTGATGGATTCTAACACTAAACAGGGAACATTTTGAAAAATAATAGTTTAAACTTGGGGATGATTAATATTGCATGAACTCCCCTTAATGATTGGCTAGAATAATTATTTTCTCTAATCTTATTAGCTAAAATGTTATTCGATTTAGTCTTGCACATTTAGTTGTATGTCCCAATTACAGATCTCTGGCTTGTTTTAACCTAATTTTGTATTACATTGTTTAGAGAAATAGTGCAAGCAAGCAATGGTGATCATAAAACTACTCGTTTCGGGTATGTTCTATATTGATAGAAGTTACAATTGTCTAAAGTGAAATAGTTCAGCACTCATGTTCCATGTATTAACTGTTCTAATACACAATAAAATAATTATCAAAGCTCAAGAGTCTCATTTTTCCAAGTTGTTCTCTTTCACCTTTAAACTGATAAGCTTGCAATAAACATTTTACTTCACCCTTCTCTCGCACATAGTATCCTTGATTTTTTTGGCAAGTTCAAATTCTGATATTCCCCAATGTACCTTGACTGACATTCGGGATGTTTCCCTCTTCAAATTAATCTTAACCTAGTAGATATATAATTCCCACATCAACTACTGAAACACGTCTTCCTTATATTACACCTTTAATTCCCATATAGAAATTATAAATGTCAAGAGGATGCCACTATTAAGGAAGGTCATAGAGCTAGCATGAAAAAAAGGGACATGATTTTCCTTGTGATTTTTGAGAAATACTCAATTCCAATTCAGGCATCGACTTTAAAAACAAAAAAAGGTTATTGAAAATATGAACCATGCTGATCTACATGCTTCAATGGGAAAAATTGATACTCCAATTAAAATATTAAAGTAATGCTTTCACTGATAACATTGCTGAACTCGAGGCTGGTCATGCAGCTTATTAAATAAATGTCCTTCAAATAAGGATTTAAGCTCCACAGACTGATCTTGATAGCGAAAGGGGAGAAAAAGATGAAATCATTCATTGATTGGCAAAATTATTGCCATCTGTTCCATCCTTCTTTTCACTTTCCAATGTTACTGCCTCTGACTTTATTGTACTCCTATCTAGTTTTTGTTTTTTTTATTAGGGCACAATTATTTTGCTTCATTCAGTATGACTTTGATCTTATATAGAACATTATTTGATAGTCTACTGAAATTGTTATCTATTGCTTTAATGAATCAGGTTCTTGCTCTCTAAAATACAATATTATGTTGTATGAAGTCATTATCTGATTTTCTTGGTGATAGCCCAGTGGCCATGAATAGTTTAATTAATCACTCTAGCTAGTATATAGGATTGATACAACTTTTCAATGACGCCAAAAGGGAGAAGATAAGAGTTGTACAGTGTTTATAACCCATTGACTAACCAGTTTCATTCTAGTATTTCATGCTTCAGTGTCTTTAATACACAAAGACAAGAGGTTTGTCATCATCAAAAGGGGGGGATTTCTTGGGATATATTCACTTTTTATGAGTGACAAAGAAAGATGAAACATGTCAGTCAACATGGTCCAAAGGTACACTGTCACGAGCAGTTGGATTCGAGAAAGCTTTTAAAATAAATAAATACAAGAATGCAGAAATTATGAAATAGATAATGTTAATTATGTGACATAATTTAAGGAGTCAAACAAGTGATGAATTGTAGAAAAATAATCAACGACTTTGATTTGAAGAAGGATTCTAAAGTGGTAAGGACTTTTAATTGAAGAAGGAGTGTTACTTGAAGTAGAATTCTTCGAGTTACTGATAAATTGAAGAGATGGAGTTCGACTACAATACAAAAGAATTAATAAATTTTATTTTAAGAAGTCTAAATAAGCAAGGAGTTTGAATTGAAGACAGAGTCTTACTTGAAGTAGAACTCTAAGTCAAGATAGTTCAAGTCAATAACGAGTTTGATGTGAACAATAACTCTATCAAGGATTGTGCTTAAATAGAGGTCAAGTCGTCCAGAATACGTGTGCAGATTAGAGCAATTGAAAAATTGACTTCGCAAGTGCTACTAGTGAACTGAAGAAACACATCAAAGAACCTAGTCAGTTTTTACATAGTTTGTGTAAGGAGTTTTTATTTGTGATTGATGCCTCATTTTTTTCAGTACGATTAAGAAGTCTGAATCTCAATACACGTGTGAATGATTAAGATGTTGTCTCTAGATCTAAATACAAAATGATTAATATTGTTTATTTTTTAGCAAAAAAATGTATATAATTCATAATTATATAAGCATAATAAATATATAATTCAAATAAAATTATAGAAGTCTAAAAAAAGAAATGGTGACTCGCTGAAGCTAAAAGGGTGAACTTAAAGACCATCACTGAAGGTGATAGAAGTCTAAGTAAAAGTGAAGGCCTAAAAGGTGATAAAGGTGGTAATCAACGATCCACCAAATGTGAAAGGCAGACTCGATTGAGTCCACCAACTGAGGTTCAAACACATGAAGCATGAAGAAAATGAAGGGCAAGTTGAGGAACAAAAGGCGATTCGCCAAATGTGTTTGGCGAGCCTGAATTATGTCGCCAAGTTGGTCACGCAGAGAATTTTGGGAAACTATAAATAATCAAGAAAAAGGAATCAGATTTTGATGAGACATTGAGAGGAACTTTGTGAATAGAACTTGAGAAATTTTTATGCTTTGAAAAAAATACTTCTAGCTTTGGGGTTTTGTGATCAACCTAGTAATTGACAATTGAAGGTTCAAATTCAAGTAGGTCTTGAAGATTATTGCTTAATTTCAATTCCTCAATGGATGAAATCATATTGGGTATACTTTCTTTTAGTTTTATGATGCTTGGCTAAAATTCCAACTCTAGGGGTGTGATTATGGGGTTCTGTGTTAATTTATTGTAGTGGATTTTGTATCTTGATTTATTTTATTGCCGTAAATTTATGGATTTAAGCTAGTTAGCATGGGGTTGATTTATGGGTTAATGTTGCAAACTTAATTCTAGTCTAGATCTTCGATTGATGCTCGAAAGAGATTAATCAAAGTGGGTAATTAGTTTAATACCATCAATTCAGATTTGTTTACTATAGTTTTCTTGCAAGAGAGATCATGGTTCAATTCTAGTTGTCAGATCTGCTCAAAAGAGAGAATCTATGCTTTAATGCTATGAGATCGAAAGAACATTAGTATTATTTAGATTACCCAGTATATCAATGATAGTTTAGCGACTATGAGAAAGCACAAGTACCCCTACTTGACATAGATACCAATTCCCACACCCCTAGATCATCTTCTACTTGTTTGAAATTCAAATTCTAGTTTAATTATAAGAGTTAATACCAAAACCCTTTTCATAAATTTTGTGGAATCATCCACCCATCTATTTTAATTGCTACGAATGAACTGGTTTACACTCTTAATATCCTTATTGAATTCCTTGCATTGTATCATTCTTTGTGGGATTCCACCCCGACTGTTTTTGGGTAATTTTATTGCTAACAACCATTTATTCTCTTACTTGTTTTGAGGGTAACTTGAGTGTTATAATCGGGAGGGGTATAATGGTAGTTATATAAAAATTTCCAAAAATGACCTTCCAGGTTGTTAAAACTAGTCACTAAAAAAATGTCATGGTGCTATGTAAATCGGATATGAAAAATTACTCAGCGAAAAGATGGCATAATGCTACACAAATCAGATATGAGAAAATTGTTACCAGAAATACGACATGGTGAAACATAAATCATATATGAGAAAGTAGTCACCGGAAAATAACATAGTGCTACACAAACACGGATTGATACAAAACAATCCTAGGAAGTCAACAGATATTGACTCATCGTGACCTGCCTAACTGAGTTTTCTTCCCCTGAATATGGAGTTTATGCATATATCATTGGCCCTACTTTTGTTAACATGATCAGTGGCCAGACGGACGACATATATGTGTAATAGCCGCCCGCCAATACCGTAAGCTCTTTGATTCTGTACCACGATCGTAGAGGCTGTGATACCATATGAACAAGGGTAAAACCTTGATTTCTATTCCTATAGAATGAAGGAGATTATAACCTTATAAAGTTATAAGAAAACTATACATGGTAAAATACTATACAAGATAAGTATTATTCATGGTAAAGACAATTAAAGAAAAACCTTATACTAATATTATGTAATCAACTATATATGGTATTGTAGAGATTGAAATGGATGGTAATTAACATCAACTTTCTCCAATTTTCAAAGAAATTTTTTGAATGTTTTTTAGAGGAGCTGAATAACTTTGTGAGTTATAATTCAACTTTTTTCTTCTTAATATAGGCATAAAATGCATTTGTTACGACCCAAAAATGGACGTGATGAATCTTATCTTATCCCACGAAGACAAGTCAGCCTATAACCCAACATAATAGATAAATGCGGAAGTAAAATAGAATAAACGACTAACATATTTTCAATAAAACAGATAACATAACATAACTAAATTATAACCCAAAACCTAGTTATCATGTGTATATTCCTCTAAGTGTAAAGTTAGATTCAATTAAATACAAGTCTATATGTCTTTGTTTCTAAAATCGAACAAGAAAATAATAAAAGAGTAAGAGGTGTCCGCAGAGATGAGAAGAAGCACCCTCACTACTCTCCACAAGAAGCCCCGATCATAGAAGAGAAGAAGGAGTAATCACAATGATCTGGAGTCGTAACCTACAGAAGTGTAGAAGAAAGGGACTGAGCACCAAAAAACACAGTACTCAGTAAGTAAATGACTATCTCAAGGTAAAGCAATGTAGAATAAAGGTACTCCCAATACTCCAACGAACCTCCACAGCTACAATCTACACAAAATCAACCCAACGTAACAGCTCACATTTATATATCATATAAGTAACGACAAATTAGGTCATTTTTTAGCATTGGAACCGTTTTGAGTCATCCTTTATATTTTAAAGAGGAATTTTGAACAATTCGTTTAACTACGATTAATTAATTGATGGGTAATTTAAAATAATTAGTTTAGTAGGTGACTTATTGGCCAAGTCCATATTTTTTAACATCCTTTGTCACTTGGCATGTGTATTGAAATAAGTTCTTTGAGAGTTGATATATTTTGAGTCACAACACAAAGGTTGTGGGGGACACAGAAACTAAGAAGACTAGCTTCAGGTATTACAAAGTTTGATATGTTGTTTCCTTTTAAATTATTATTTTGAATTTCTTTTCGAAAATCAAGTAATGGAATCTTAATCAATACTAGCCATTAGTGTATTTGATTTCTAAAAAAATGGAAACACATCTAATTTAAGATATTGTATCCTTTTGTTTTACATGATGTGTTGGAGGCTTGGAGCCTACTGTTTTACTAATATTATGTACTGCACATATTATTGAACATAACATAATGATTGTTCATAAATGGAGGTAATAAAATGCCAATGATTAGTGGTGAGATAATCATGTATCAATTTCAATTAAGCATCATACAAAATACTCTGAAACCTTCTCTGCAGCAATATTGGATTGTTGGTTATTCAAGTCAGTGTCTTCTTTTTCCTTCTGGAGTTAAATTTTTTCGTTAATTAAAGAGTTTTCTAATTAATTAATAGCAAAATTAAAACTCGTGTGTAAGTTTGGATTCCACTTATGGATGTAGTGATTCCTAATAAAATTTTAGTTTTGTCCTTGTGGATTCGAATTTAACTTTATGGGTCAACTTTTTGTTTTAGGCTAAACATATAGTAATATGAGTTTTAGTTTCGAAATCATATTGTGATTATTTATATTAATAGATTGTAATTATTTGTAAGCCCAACGAGAGGGGAAGCCTCAAGTCCCGGAGTGATTGTTCGATTATTTAAGGTAAGTGTACATCTCGACACTTGTTAAGTATATCGAATCACATATTTCCTTGTTGTACGTGTTGGGTAGTAATGAGACTTGGTAATGGATTCAATTGTTCATATTTAATGATCCAAATGACAAACAAAGGGTAATAAAAGGCAACTAGATTTATATATTGATATGTGATATTTCGAGAATGATTTGAAAGGTTTATTAACTTATTGTTGATGTTGTCTCATGATTGTGTTATCGTGAATTGCTCATTGTTATGGAAATGGTAATCTCCTCATTATTTGTATGAATATCCCTATTTTCATTGGTTCTGAGATAAGATTGTGACAAGTGTTATGTGAATTGATTAAGAATAACAACTAAAGAGGATGTACCATTTTGAGGGATGTGTCCCACACTGCAACAATTATATTGATTTTAGGGTTGTGTCATACACCACGATGGATGCATGGACTAATAAGTCCCCCATGAGTCTCTTACTTAGAGACAACGGGTGTGTATCGCTAGGTAAGAAATGCATCACTATCCTTGGTATTACATTTATTGCATTGCATATCTTGATCAAATATGAGCTACAGAGTGCCTTTCTATTGAACTTGTGACTGATGAACTTGGTCTCATGTATTTCTGATCTATAATTTTTGGAGTGTTGTTATTGAGCTATGTTTTATATTAATTGTGAGCTCGTAGGTTAAACTGATTTAATGCAGGTCGTAGTTGTGGAGAATCAGTTGGAGTGTTAGGAGCACCTGTATTCTATACTACTTGACTTTGTGTTTAGGAGTTCTCTTGCAGAGTATCGTGTTGTTTGGTACTCACTCATTCCTTCTACATTTGTGTAAGGTACGAGCTTGGATCTTCGTGATACTCTCTCTTCTCTTCTTGTCTGAGGCTTTCTATGGAGACTTGTTAGGTAGTTGTTTGTCATTTCAGGGAACCTTGTCACTTCTATTAATGGTCTTGTTCCACTTTAGAGATAACATCATTTGAGACTTGTATTTTTCTTTTAAATATATTGAAACTAGGTAAATTATCTGTGCTTCGCACGGGACTGAACTCTTTTATTAAGCTTACATATTATTATTTAGTAATATCCGTATTTTCGATACATACTCTACATTGTCAATAACATTTTATCCTTAGACAAAGCATTCTTCCAAAATCTTAAAGTGCTATATTAATAACATAAGCATAAATTAATGACTGTAAAAAAAATATACCAGGATCTGTAATAATAGAATGAAACAGAAAGGAAAAAATTGAGCCCACTGAATGCACAATGTCCCCTTAAAAAAATTATTCCCCTCTAGTACCCGAGAGGAATAGATCCTCTCATGATAGAACAATTCTATTCACCATTGTATTGATACAAATACAATGGTGTAGTAAGCCACTCAACAGGAGCAAAGTACACGAATATTTATTTGTGCAGAAGAAGAAGAAGAAGAAGTAGTTCAGAATTTTCGTTATTTTTAAATGAGAGGAAATTCCTCTATTTATAGACAACAAAGGGTAGTGTCAACAAATATTTATTGTGCTTTATCGGAAAGGTCACAACTCTTTGGAGAAGTTACAACCCTACGGAAAGGTCACAACCTATTATAAAAGTCGCAACTTTTCATAAAAGTCGCAACTCTTCATAAAAGTCGCAACTCTTCATAAAAGTCACAACTCTTCATAAAAGTCACAAGTTTTCATTAAAGTCGCAACCCTTCATAAAAGTCACAAATTTTCATAAAAGTCACAACGTTTCATGAAAGGGGAAGGCTCGTTTTGGAAATAAATAAATTTAAAAAGGAATCCTGGTTTGTGGTGGCGCCACGTAGGCGGGCCTAGGGTTCTCTTTTATATATATATGATATATTAGAGGCTTGGGCATTGGATAACCAGGTTTTGGGGGTTTAAATTTATTTTACTTTGTTACCCGTATTATTAATTATTATAAACCTTTCTTTCCTATGCTATTTCTTCATTTTATCATTTGTTTTAGGCTGACTTGTCTTTGTGGGAAAAGAGGATTCATCATGTCCTTTTATGGGTCGTGACAAATGGTATTAGAGCCTCAAGGTCATATGTCTCACGTGTATATGAGCGTAGTCTAGTATAGTCTTGAGGATCGTTGTGGAGACGTCTGTTACATATATTTGAGAGGCTATAGGACTTTAAGAAACATCGGTTCTTTCATTCTTTATCATGCTTATATGATTGAGTTTTAATGTCAAAACTTTGTTCCACTCTCACATTAATTATGAGAAAATATATTCTAATTTAGAAAAATTATTGGGGATGATGTTACGCGGTATAGTGTAGATTTTGTGTGATTAGAAGAATAACTTTGTGAAGTCTAAAACGGTAAGACTTGTTATAAGATTCGTATGAACGACTAACTTTCTATGCTTTGAAATGGAGGTATACTAGAGATAATTTGAATAGTTTATTTGGAAGGCACGATGACAATGTTGATATTCATTTGACGAAATTTATGAGATGGGCTGATTCTAATACATTATGAAATTATAAAAGCCTAACTTAAATACAAGTCAGTAAGGACATTTAATCTGGAAACTAATAGTAGATATTAATAATAAATTTATGTTATCAGGAGTATTTAAAATATTGAATTGAGGATAAGTAATATTAGTTTATACTAAGAGGAGAGAAGTTTTCTTTAGTTAATAAATTTAGAAAAGGATACTCATTGTCGCGCCCCAAACTCAAGGGGCACAACTGGCACCTGTTGCCAAAACTTAGGGCTGAGCCGACCCTGCTGAACCACTTGCTAATGGCGCATGGCAGCCACATACAGTTAAGAAAACAAACAAGTATATCTCAGCTTAAAAATAAGTCATCGGCCAGCGAGGCCCCTATCAACAGTTCTACAAAGAAGAAGCTACTTCCAACAGTTTATATAAAGCGATACGCAGTTAGCATAAAATCCTATTTTGGTCGTCATGGCCACCATGGTATCTAGGAAAGCATAAATGCTATGTGGTTCGTCAAAGCAACCATGATCTCTATGCAGGAGCTGAAAACAGGAACATATATAAATAATATGCCAAAAAGCTATCAAACATAAGCTGACTAGAAAGCAAGGCCAACATGGCCAATAACGCGACAAACAACACAACACACTAGTCTGCAAGCCTCTATGAATATAACACGTGGATGGTACAGGGCCCCGGCCTATGCAGAAACTATAAACCACAAAATAAGCAAACTTCTAAGACTCTGGCAACCCCTGGAAGAAAGGAGTCAACAACTCAGCTGGATAGGAAGTCGTGCTACTCTAAAGGTCTATGTGGACGTCGCTCAGGACCTAGTAGCATGATTTCAGCACCCCCCCGACAAGGGGGCATCAGTACAAAATAAAGTACCGAGCATGTAAGGTCAACTAAAAGATGAAACTGAAGTATAAGTACTGAATGAAAAGGGCAGGGGTGAAACACAAGGACAATACCTTATCTCCCTACAATAAGATAATATAAACGCATACCAAGAAATAACCTGATCATGTCCCCATAAACCCGGCATGTAAAAATAGCACACAATCACTATAAGTCCTAAAGAATGCAAACAATCGTTGAATACCCATATTAGCCCCCTTACCTAGATCCCGATGATAATCTGATCTGAACTTTCATAATGTACATGTGCCATGAATCAACAAAAATCTGAGGATCTGTGATACAATAAATATATGTTTCTCCGTAGGTGTTCCATGAATCGATGCAAATCAGAGGCTCTGTGGTACAATACATATATATATATTTCCCCGTAGGTACAGTCTACCCGAATCGTAGGCACGGTCAACCCTATTCGTAGGTTCAATCTTCCCAGCCCAAAGGCTCGGTCTACCCATGTCACGCCCCGAGCCTATACCCTGGGCGGGACTGGCACTCGAGAACCATTGCTGGCCCCAAGCGAACCCTTGGCCTGGCTTACTTACTCAGCGGAAGTCTTAAACACAAGAAATAGTCTCAAAGGATAACTCATGCAAATGTCTTTAAGAAATATTAAACTTAGCCAAAATGGCAGCTCAAGTCTCAACCATTAAAACAGGAAATAGAAAACTCAAGAACTAACATATGACTGTCTATGAAGCCTCTAAACAACTGAGATGGATGTCGGGACAAGACCCACGACATCCTAATGAAACTAAAACTACTAAAAGCAATAAAAGGGATCCTCCAGAAGCAAGGAGGCTCACCAACAAGTCTGGAGCTCAACTAGAATCAACGATGCGCTGGATGCTGATCCTGGTTACCTGTGTCTGCATCATAAGAAGATGCAGGCCAAATGGCATCAGTACATTGAATGTACGAGTATGTGAGTTGGAATGCTAAACACAAC
>JAJONR010014304.1:0-11153 GCA_029582245.1 Solanum etuberosum
TTATATACACAGAGTTTACTTGTATTTTCATATACAAACAGAGTTTATATTGTATCCTTGCATACAAACTGAGTATATTGTATTCTTAAATATATTGAGTTGTTTTCTACTGTTTTAAAAGCTTTCCATATATTGCATCTCTTATTGTTGCTTTATATTGAGTTGAGTATCCAGAGTTTGAGTACCAAGAGTCGAGTGTCTTATTATTGAGTTGAGCCTTATTTCACTGAGTTGAATATCTTATTATTGAGTTGAGCCTTATTTCACTGAGTTGAATATTTTATCTTTGAGTTGAGTATCTTATTCCTGAGTTGAGTGAGTTGAGAAGAGGTAAGTATGTTTCTTTTTTATCAAGTTCAAGCCTATGTTTATGCATTAGAATTCCCCTTACATGCTCGTACATTCCACGTACTGAGTCATTTGGCCTGCATCGTTTCATGATGCAGATACAGGTATTCAGGATCATCAACAGGCGTTTCGTTGAGGTCATGTGATATTCCAGTCAGCTTTGGTGAGTCTTCTTATATTCCGGAGGACTCCACCTTTATCTTACAATTAGTAGTTTTGAGATGTCGTGGGTCTTGTCCCGATATCCTTCTGTAATAGTAGAGGCTTCATAGATACACAAAGTTGAGTAGTTTCACAGTATGTATCTTCTTTGAGTTATTTTTTTACAAACTGTGAGTTCATCTATTGAGTATTGTTCAGAATATTTTAAAGTTGAGTATTTGAGTTATTGAATTTACTTCAGTTTTAAGCTTTTGTAAGCTTGAGTTAGTCTTTCGCTTGTAGTCAGTCAGGATGAGGGTTCGCTTGGAGACCAACAATGGTTCTCGAGTGCCGGCCACGTCCAGGGTGTAGGCTCGGATCGTGACATCTAGGATTCACGGGACTTTGCTATAACTCTCAACCCTTAGAATCTGAAACTCGTGCACTCTTGATGAGCCTTACGTTGGCCTTCCAATACAGCATGATGATGAGTCAACTTGAAGTTCAAATTGATTTAATGCAACTAGTTCAACAATTAACTTTATCTGTATGTTCTAATTCTTCTCTTTTGGCTGATTGCAGGTGTCTTCTCCGCAGGCTGGGTGACCCTCCAATACGTCATGTTTATTGGGAGCAAAACAAACTAGTTGATGCTTTAGCTACTAGTGCCATAACTATGGTTTTGCGGATAACACTACTACTAAACTCTTTTGGAAATCTCCATCATCCATGTTGGATATTTTGCATGCTGACAAGATGGGAGATTTATCTTCTGGAAGAGTGAGGACTACACCACATTCAAATATGTGTAATAGTACTTCTAGTTAACATGTTGTACATTGTAATAGTGCATCAACAACTGCTAGTTCGATTGTGGCTATAACGTTGCTCCGAATATGACCTTGTAAGATTTTGTTATGAATAAATAAATAGATCTGCCCCTTTTCACCAAATAAAAGAAGAAAATATTTAATTAAGAAGGTTTAAGTAAAATGACATTATGATGCATGCACAAAATCAAACACCATAGTCCACTGTGGAAATTTATATTGCATATCATTCTCAACTTACCACTATTTAATGTTAGAGTAAAGTTTCAAAAACATATAAAAAATATTCTGATTTTTTGAGTTTATATTTATACTATAAGATGTACGAGTTCTCTATCTAAACTATCATCAACTATTTATTAACCTTATGATATTTCAAATAGGAAAATAAAATTATCAACGGATAGTTATGATGTATTTTAATAAATAGTTGATGATAGTTCAAATAGAAAACTTGCACTATTGATAGTTCATGTATAAAATTGAAAATATTTGAAGCTTTTAACTATTAACTTGTTAAGATAAGAGTAACATTGACATAGATATAGTAAAAAAGAAAGAAAAGAGTTAAGATTGATAAATTATGAAGTTTGAGGTTAGATTCAAAGTTGATGAAAACATGGGGGTGGGGGCTGATAAATGCAATTAGAAAGGTTGTTAGTAGAGTATTTTAGTATAATGAATGGCAACATAGTAGCATTTCTCCATTTCTCCACTTGGCGGAAGAAATTAATGTTTTATTTAGCAAAGGCGAAACACCCTTTCGGAGATCTCAAGAGACTAATCCCAACTCCTCATATCTATCGAAAAAAACCCATCTTTTCTCAATTCTATCTCTTTTCTAGCTGATACAGATACTGATTTTTCAAAAAAAAAATGGTAACCCTTTATTCTTCCCCTTCCACAAACTGTTTTGGGGCTTTTTCTTCTTACTCCAATTCTTCTATTGGCTTCTACAATTATCATAACAACTTCCCTATTTCTTCCAGAAAGTTTGCTTATCACAAGATTTCTTTGCAAATTAATGCCGCTCGCATGCAGGATGGTACGCTTTTTGCCCCCCTTTTCAATTTATTCGAGTTGTTATTGACTTTACATAGATAAAGTTCGAGTCTTTTTATTTTTCTTCTTTTCCTGATCTAGACAAATGGTTAATTGTTTCGATTTTATAAGTTGACCTTGTTAATTTGTCTCAATTTAGTTGTAGGGACCTTTTTTTTCCCCTCAAAATTGATTAACTTGTTCTCCAACAAAAGACTCTTTTTTGAGTTCACATCATAAATTTTGAGATTCTTTCATTTTTTTTGTTGAATGGATTATCCATGCACAGAGTAAAGCTGACCCTCAATGTGATTTTTTCAAATTATTGTATATGTTTGTTTCTTATGTTGAGTTTAATGTTGTATAGGTGCTGTAGTGGCTCCACCTAGCAAAACCCATGATGAAACTCCTTTGAAGAAAATAAAAGATGGAATTTTGTCAAAGGAGCAGAAACATATATTTGATTTTGATAGCAACAAAGATAAATCAACTGTCAGTATTACTGTTGTTGGTGCTTCAGGAGATCTTGCCAAAAAAAAGATATTTCCTGCACTTTTTGCACTTTATTATGAGGGTTGCTTACCGGAGGTGTGTCCCGTATTTTTCCAGTTTTGTGGAGGTTACTGATGATTATAAATTAATTTTGATATCCTTAATTGCTTGTCTGGTTGTATACATAGATACGGTAGAATGGGTTTAACAAAATTATGTTTTTTTTGTTAATGCAGCATTTCACTATTTTTGGCTATGCCCGGAGTAAGATGACTGATGACGAACTTAGGAACATGGTCAGCAAGACACTTACTTGCAGGATAGATAAGAGGTGCGATTTAGTTTGATCGGTAATATACATAATTTTAATCTTTTTCGTTTTGCATATAGGACATTTAAGTTTTCTTCATGTTTCATTTTGATCAATGAAATGTTGGCCTAAGATGAATTTAATGGAGACACATGATCCGTGTGTTCATATAGCCAACCCCAACTTGTTTTGGATTGAGGCATAGTTTTATTTCTAGCAATGGTTAAATCGAAGTGACTGGGATCGATATAATTGTGCTTAACTTTGTTATTCAGGGAAAATTGTGGTGAAAAGATGGAACAGTTTCTAGAAAGGTGTTTCTACCATAGTGGACAATATGATTCCCAGGAAAACTTTGCAGAGCTTGATAAAAAGCTGAAAGAACATGAGGTAATTAGGGATGATATCCTGAGTATTTTGATTTTTTAGATTTTGGGATAAATGAGTTTGTTTTTCATAAACTGAATCCTCTGCTGGTCTTATTCATAATGGGATTGTGCAGAGTATTTTGTTAGTTGGTTGGCACTATAAGGGCTTGCAAATTCAATCCACCTTGCTAGTTCCTCTTAAAACACCCAACCCCACTCGTAAAATCCCTGAGGGATATGACAAAGGGGGAACTTTATACTTGAGAATGGGAATTGCGAACACCACTCAATAGAAAATCATCCTCTCTGTTTATATATCAGCATTATGAATTTCTTGGTTGAATTTGTCATTGTAAGTCATGATACAGCCTTATTCTATCATGTCTCTCTCCTCCTTTTCCTGGCAAATTGAAGAGCTTTAATGATTTTCAACTTCTGCCGAGATCTTCAGCCAAATCCATCTCCCTGTTGCAGTTTCCATAATTCTAAGGAGTGGTGAAGTTCAATATAGTTTATCTTTACTTGCAATTCTGACGGTAATAAGGTTTGTAGGCTGGAAGGTTTTCCAATCGTCTGTTCTACTTGTCCATTCCACCAAATATTTTTATAAATGCTGTACGATGTGCAAGCCTCTCTGCGTCATCTGCTCATGGATGGACTAGAGTCATTGTAGAGAAACCCTTTGGTCGGGATTCTGAATCCTCTGCTGCATTAACAGGAGCACTTAAGCAGTACTTGAAGGAAGATCAAATTTTCAGGTGCAGTTATTTAAAGTTGAATTGTGTTTGACCCACTGAGAGGACTATTATTTAACTGGTATATTTTATCCTCTTTTCTGTTTTGCAACAACAGGATTGATCACTATTTAGGGAAGGAGCTTGTGGAAAACCTTTCTGTCCTTCGTTTTTCCAACTTGATATTTGAACCCTTATGGTCAAGGCAGTATATAAGGAACGTGCAGTTTATTTTCTCTGAAGATTTTGGCACTGAAGGAAGGGGAGGGTAATTCTCTTTCTCAAAGTTGGAATGTAGGTGGTGTAGAACTAGATTTCAGAACTTATTGTTTTACTTTTATGTGTGTCTTCAGTTATTTTGATCATTATGGGATAATTAGAGACATTATGCAAAACCATTTGCTTCAAATTCTTGCCCTCTTTGCCATGGAAACACCTGTCAGTTTGGATGCAGAAGATATCAGGAATGAAAAGGTTTTATTCCTTTATGACTGGTTTATGTTAAAGGAATTTGTTGTTCCCTAGTTCCTTAACTAATTCCTATTATATGCCAGGTAAAAGTTCTGCGTTCTATGAGACCTTTACAACTAGATGATGTTATCGTCGGGCAGTACAAAAGTCACACAAAAGGGGGTGTTAACTATCCTGGTTATACCGATGACAAGACTGTACCCAAGGACAGTCTAACCCCAACTTTTGCTGCAGCTGCTCTTTTTATAGATAATGCAAGATGGGATGGGGTGCCTTTCCTTATGAAGGCTGGAAAAGCTTTACATACCAGGAGGTTAGTGAAACCAATCAGAGAAATACATATTTTCTTTTTCATTCCTTCCTTATTTTCACTTACCCCTCATACCTCTTTTCTTTTACTTTGCCAGTGCGGAAATAAGAGTACAATTCAGGCACGTGCCAGGAAATTTATACAATAAGAACTTTGGCTCGGATCTAGATCAGGCAACTAACGAGCTTGTTATCCGTGTTCAACCTGATGAAGCTATATACCTAAAGATCAATAACAAAGTTCCCGGTCTAGGAATGAGACTGGATCGCAGTAATCTTAATCTGCTTTACTCAGCAAGGTAATGATGACAATTATGTAATGCATCATTTCATATTTGAGACTGTTACTTTAATTTAGGGAATAACTTGAATATATTGAAAAAAATGAGATAATTAAATACTTCTTATTGAGGAGTTTGGCATACATACAAGATGCAAGCTAAATTTTGTTACTGCAAATAAGTTTTCTTTCGTCACTTCTGCTACTCATTTAGATAAAAGCTACATTACAACATACAACTATGCCTCAATTACAAGCTAGATAAAATCTACCTTAAACATCTAAATTTGGATCACATAAATCAACTGCATATGTAATGATTAGCCGAGGCTTGTCTGCTGTTTTGATACCAGAACGAGATGATTACTGAAATGATTTCCCATCACGTCCATGTCTCACATCATGAAAGTTAATGCACTTTTTGCTAATTTGGAAGTAATTGAAATGAACTTTCAGGTGGTGCATAATTGAGATAAAAACTATGATGAAGTGTCTGCATTTTACGGGTTCATGTTTGAAGGCTTAAATCTTCTGATTCTTTTAGAAAATTCTGATGCATTGCTTCAGTTTAATTTTTTGCTTCTTGACTCAATATGTTCTTGGCAATAAGTGAAAACCTTGTCATGCTATGTATTTTCTTTTCACTCTGAAGACTGATTTGCTCTTTATCTGCAGATACTCGAAGGAGATCCCTGATGCATATGAGCGGCTACTTCTTGATGCCATAGAAGGTGAACGTAGGCTTTTTATCCGCAGTGATGAACTGGATGCTGCTTGGTCTCTTTTCACACCAGTGTTGAAAGAACTTGAGCATAAGAAAATAGTTCCAGAAAGCTACCCTTATGGAAGTCGAGGACCTATTGGAGCACATTACCTTGCAGCACGATATAAAGTAAGATGGGGTGATCTTGCTTAGACAAAGTAATTTGCCATTGCTATGAGAAACCATATGTAGCCTTAAAACTTCTTCTGCTTAGTATGTTACAACCAAATTTGTTAGTGGGATTCCAGTATCAAGACCAACAAAGCTTGAAGTTGCTTACTGTCAAGGCAGATGACAATAGAGAACACAAGTTTTTGTGAAACAAAAGAAGAGGAGAATCTGGGTTCATTTTATTATTTCAAATAAATCTTTTCTATTGCACCAATGCATCTTTTTCATGTAGCATTTAGTATACCTTGTTAGAATCTAATAATTCGAAAAGTCATCGTCTTCTTATCAAGTATTCATACATGCAGCTTTCTGGTTCCGAACTATATTAAATTTTATTGCATGAAATGTACTAAGAAATAGGTGGTTTGTTGCCTTCAGTATTTCTTCACCTTCTATGTTGGTTAGTGTACCTTGAGCATGGTAAGATAAGTGCTTTAAAGGACATTAACATTTTTTTTTAAGGATTACAGGCGTAACAACCCAAATCCCCATTTTGAGCAATTATACTTCATTTCATATTTTGATTTGGACTTAGTTAGATGGTTCGGGTTGAGACCCAAAGAATTCGAAAAGGTTCTTTGATATGGTCTTGTTTTTGAAGGCTTAAAGGTTAAATTAAGTAACCAACCCTTTTCTTAAGAGTTTATAATTTAAAGTGTGATTTAAAGGCTTGTATAAGTCAATGTTCTTTAGATTATCTCCCATCCAACTCTATTTTACTTTCCATTTTCAATCTAATTCTATTTTATTTTCTATTCTCAATATTTGAAGAGTAAAATAGAGAATGTCCTCTCGAACCCCTCTCTATATTTTTCTTTATACTCTATTTATAGAGAGGTGAATAGTAGTTTTTCAAATTTGGAGATAATTACTATTCACTTCTCTATTTCACTTTTTGATTATTTTAATATTATTTCTATAATATCATTAATTAAGTCTTTATTATTTGTAATTATTTTCTAATGTAATATAACATCTAAAAACTTGGTGGCGTCGTAAAAAAACTCATAGACCTTTGATTTGATAGGTCACCTAACTCTTTATAGGATGGGAGATATAGTCATTTGAAGTTAACCCTTGTATGAACTCTTATGAAAAACTTAGTCGGTAGAAAGGTTTTGAACTTGTTTTAGTGTTTGAGATATCTTACGACCCTAAAAAAACATCTACTACACTTACCACACTTAGAAAAGGACCTTAACATATATGTATAATTTAAAAATTATCGGGTTCGGACCTATACACATACAAAGGATGGTTCGAACATTTGGTTAGAAGTTGTGGGGAGAGAGATATATATTAAATTAGGTAAGTCAGCCACGTGTTTTAATTTAACTATTTTCTCCCTGTACATAAATTATTGTTATAGCCCTCAATTAATTAAAGCTAAGCCATTGATATCAATATTAGACATGTGGCACTCATTCAAATATTAATTTAATTTGTGGAAATGAAGATAATGTTGGAAAACTATATGCACAGCGGAAGCATACTCTAATCTTACTGCTTACATGAATAATAGATAACTAATTCGTTTATGCTAGAACACACATAATCATGCTTATTCACATAAAGTTGCAGAAATTTAATTCGATAAATATCTCTTGAAGCGTGAGCAGATACCTTCAAGCGAATCTCCAAGTTAGACAGCATCTATGCAGTCTTCTACAATGATCCCAAGTTCACATCCGAACTCACCTTATTCCCCTTTTATTAGGTTAGGAGAATCCCTACTTATAGAGATTTCTTCCCAATCCAAAAAGGAGAAGAAAATCCAGTTTTTCTTGAAAACAAGAAAAACCACACGTTAGTTTTTGTTGAACCAAAACTAACGTTCTTCTCTTCTTTTTCCTTAGAAATAGGATTCTGAGTTCTAGTTAAATATGGGTACTGTAGGGACCACAAAATTAATTAATGAGGCTTCCTATTATGGAAATAATTCCAAATAATTAATTTGAATTATTCTTACCATAATAAATTACAAATCATTCCACTAGAAATTCGTAATTGCACTCCTCTATTTATATTTCGTAATTCACCATTAAACACTTATGTAATTCCTCAAGTTAATATTACAGATACTAATCAATAAATTAAATTACTGACGAATTTAATTTAATGATTAGTTTCCTTTAGAACACTGCTTAACTTATTTCATGTGTCGGATTCATAAATCCACTTGCAAGGTTTGACACGATGAAAACTTATAAGTTTCTCAAAAAGGTATATCAATCAATCTCTATAACGAGACATGGATTCCATCAACTAACTTATTATTTCACCAATATATATTATTATCATCCAATCTACCAGGCATGTTGACCCACCTCAGAATCTCACCTTTTAATAGATCAAAACGATAATTAATATATACAGATCATAATAGTTATATCAGGATTAAGAATATAAGTACATTTAATAGTTTAGAGAATATGTTTTTGTCAGCCAGTCTAAAATAACTATCTCTACTCGGTCCTGTTCAATACATACAAAATGCACTAGCACAAGAAGTTGAAACTATACCGTTCTCATAATCAAGATAAATTACATATAATCTTGTGCTACAATCGTACCGATGACATGTCCAATTTTCATCCTAGATTGTGAACAAAAAACTTTATGCTTATAAGAACCTATAATTTAATCCTCTGTGTATAAGCTAAATCTTTACACACTAAATCATCTACTATATAAGTAAACAAACACCATAAACGAATATATGATATATTAAAACTGAATAAATATTTATTCTACAATAAATGTTATATCTTAACATATGGTTAATAGTATATATCCCAACAATCTTCCACTTAGACTTTTAACCATCACAATTGTTATAATGTACTATATCTAAATGCAAGGTTAATAGTATATACCCTAACAATCTTCCACTTAGATATTTAATCTTGAAAATTGTTAGAATACTATGTCTAAACACATGATTAATAGTATATATCCTAGCAATCTCCCACTTAGACTCTTAACTATGCATTTACAACTTTCACAGGCATTCATTTATTTCTTATCGAAATAAATTTACAAAGCTATTTTCTTATGCAATTTTGTGTAGTAGTGCTTCGTCGTAACTAGGGCTGAGCGTTCGATCGATTCAATTTGTAAACTTTGGTTCGATTTTTCGGTTTTCAATTTGGCAAAAATGTGAAATCAAACCAAACTAAAATAAATTTAGTTCAATTCGGTTATTACAATTTCGGTTCGATTTTCAGTTTAACCAAATTTAATTAACAGTGGTACATTTTCAAAATTCAATCACTTTTGTTCAATTTCTTCAACCTCTAGAAATTCACAAATATGTTTTGCTTTGTAATGCCAAATTCAAGGTAGAACCAAGTAAAGCAAACCTAACATAAACAATTATCTAAATGAACCATAAGTCATAACAGCAGCCAGCAGGTACACAAATATGCTTTGCTTTACTCTTTAAAGCAACAAATAGCCCACAAAATTGATAATTCTTGTCCAAGCGCAAGCAGTCCAGAAGGCGGCAAACTAGAAAATTCAACAAACTAAAGTCCAGCTGCGCCTGCCAGTAGGCAGCAATCAGCATTACAATTTGCAGCAAGTCAGCAGCCAAAACATTTAGAAAACCAACAAAGCAAGAAAATTCAACAAACTAAAGTCCAGCTGCCAGTAGGCAGCATTACAATTTGCAGCAACAAAAACATTTAGAAAACCAACAAAACATTGTTGCAACATTCCGGTGTAAATGTGCAATAGCTCCCAAGTTCCAACAGATAGCAACCAAGAAAATAACAAAACATTGATGTGCCTGCGAGAAAATATTACTCTTTAGACAAATGATCTACATTTCATAATAAAATATATAAAACTATCAAGCAAGTTATGTAAATAAGTTCTTTACTTACCCGTTACCACACATCACTAGTTGATAGTTGAACTTACAAGTTGCAACTATATATCAATAATACTAGATTCAGTCCCACTACAAGCAACATCTAAAAAAATATGAAAGAATTTGTTAGTTGTTAAGAAACACAAGTAAGAAAATTATTTTCAATATAATTACTACAAATACCAAATTCTTACCAAGTTCAAGTTGCTCAGGATACTCTAAATCTTCCTCAATATTGATTGGAATAGGCTCACTTCTAAGCCAATCTTGAACACAAATAAGAGATTGCACAAGTTTAGGAGTTAATGAACTCCTAAAGGGATCAAGAACACGACCTCATGTGCTGAATGCACATACTGATGCGACACTTGAAATGGGAATGGCTAACACATCACGAACCATCTCCGCGAGAATAGGAAATCTCGGCTCATTAACTTTCCACCACATTAATATATCAAAGTCATCACTATCTGGCTCAATATCTTCAGCAAGATATCTTTCCAATTCTGATTTACTACCCGAACTTCCACTAACTTCTTTATGCTTCTCAAATTGTTGTTTCGTTCTCATTCGTCCTCTATTTTCAAAGTTGCCACAACCACTCACACTAGATATACTTGATGAGTTGCCAGATAATGGGGGGGGATGGTACATGTAAAGAGCTTTTTGAGGATTTCTTAACATAATAATCAAAACAATTTTTTCATGTATTTTTCCACTTCTGAACATAGCTTGTCCCCAACTTCTTTTCCAAACATATCCACAATTGCAAATGGAACATAATCAAGCTTGTTACGGGGATCCAACACTGATGAAATAAAGATCATCTTGTTCATTTTATTTGGTTCACCCCAATACGTATTGAACTTTTCCTTCATACTTTTTGCCATTTCTTTCAAATTACCATCTTCATTTTCCATCATCTCTTTCAAAATAAGATCAAGTTCAGCAATTTCAACAAAGTGTACATTGCTAGTGACATAACTAGAACCAGAGACCTTTAAAGTAAGTACATAAAAAG
>JAJONR010014305.1:0-12945 GCA_029582245.1 Solanum etuberosum
CCCCCGCCTCGAGGCACCGTTGTACCCCGAGGCCCCCCTCCCACCCCCCAGCCTCGAGGCACAGTCGTGCCCCGAGCCCTCCCCCCCCCACCACCACCCCCCCTCGAGACACCCACCCCTCCCCGAGGCCCCCCTCCCACCCCCGGCCTCGAGGCACCCCTCCCACCCCATGTTGAGCAATCAAACTCAATCCATGTTGAGCAATCAAACTCAAAAAAATCATGTTTTCAGAAGACAAGAACAAAAACTGTGTTGGGCAGAGTAATTATCAAATATTGTGTTTCTTACCTAATACAAATTGTCTCTCCAACATTTCACAATGAAGGGAATGAAAAGGAAGGAATAAAGGGTCTCGTTTTATCCCATCAATCTTGATCCTCTCTCCATGTTGAGCAATCAAACTCAAAAAAAATCATGTTTTCAGTTCTAATAATGACTAATCAAAAGCCAACTGATAATGCTAGTAAAACGGATCAATGAATTAAAATGAAGACAACCACCCTTCTGCTTAGTTTCTTTCTGATTCAAGCTCCTTGCTAATAAAACAAATACAGATGGTGCTTATTAATGTGGACATCAGGAATTGGAAAATAGATAAGAGGGCCTAAGTTTCTAACCAATCAACCTGAAAGTTGGAGATAGCACCTTTAGGAACTTCGTTTTCATATAAAATATTGGGAAATCATATAAACAGTTCGACAAGGCAAAACTGGTTCCAGAGCCAAGTTGTAGCATGGTATTGGTTTTGGAATTTCTCACATTGCAAAGAACCCAAGTCTTGCTAAGTTCTGAAATTTCTCAAAGCCGATTCTCATATAAACCTTCTTTTTTTATTCCTTAAATATCTTACTACTATAGCGCAGGGAAGCACTAATTGGAGGAGATGTAACTGTTACAACCCTTCAGCAAAAGACCAAAGAGGATGTGGACTTGACAAGCACTAAAACTAACAAACCACTCAAAAAAAATTACATTAGAGAAGTTACTACTTGTAAACATTAGCATAGTGTTGTCAAAGCCTCGCTTTGGCAGCTAAAATCTGGAGCTAGGTGCAACCATTTGAGCGCTTCGCCTCACTCAGGCAGCATTCAGTACAGACACCACGACACGAAAGTGCACACTCATCGCCCATATGACTCTATCTAGGCAGAACCAAACAAAAATATAGCTGGTACAAGCATGAACTTGAGTTGGTAACATGTTAATTTTTCTCAGTTCCTAAAACATACTCCAAGCATGTAGAAAAGTAATAGCTTTATTGAAGAAAAACCTGAATGCATCCAAGAATGTAAACTGCAGAGTAACGACGTCCGTGAACTAGCATGTCAGCGATCATAGCAAGGGGTATGGTCATTGACATGCCCAGTGTAGAACCTAATGGTGTTGTCCATACTACTGAAAGAGCCCTGTTTCATATCTCCAGAAATTACGCGAGCTAATCTAAAAACATATAGAGCAAAAGAATATATCAATGTAGAGAAAAGAGAAGGGCAGATTTTGGAAGAGTCTGAGCAACACAAATTTAAGGCAGTGATCTTCAATATAGCAAAAATAAGGACTCTGAACAGCGCTAATTAGTTTGCTCTCGTTGCGGTTTAATTTCATTTTGCCTCCACTTTCATCTGATTAGCTGATGTGCTAAAGCTAAATGAGCAGAGAGGAAGGCTCAACTCCAGGAAATGTTTTCTCCAGTGTTATTCAATATGTATCGAGTAATCGAGGTGATAAAGATTATCTTAACCTTGTCAGCAAATGAAAAAGGTGGATCTAACAAAAGATCCAAATGGGTTCATTTGAAGTCAAGATTTAATGCAACTTTATTCATATTCTAGATGCTTTCTATAGGTTTTGCCTGTCATTTCATAAGGAAGAAGGTCAAGGTTTGTGTTACTAGTAGACGATACGTTCATAGAAAGGAGAAACTGACCATCTTGAGGATTACTAAGCATGGTGTGGAAGAAACGAGAGCGGAATAAGGGCGGTGAGCAATGTGATAAGCCATAGCTGTGGTGTGATGTAAAAAACAGTTTCTGAGCTTAATTAAGCTAGAAGCTGGTTTAGTCGATTAGCTAGTCAAGTGGCTATATTCTAATTGCAACCAGACCTAGATGATGGAATGGACCATCTTTATATCATTTCCCATTCAGTTGCAACTACTCAAGTTTCTTTCCTCTACTTAACAAGATTAATATTATAGAAAGTTTTCCTAATTCTGACATATAATAAAGAATCTCGAGATTCAGGTAAATTTTCCTTATTTAGTTGTTTATCTCATTTCAAATAGTTTAAGTTAACTTATTTCTGGCAGTGGCATTCCTATATATAAGGAGCCAAGCATGTATCTTGTTTACAATCAATTCTAGACAAGATATTTGTTCTTATTTCTTACAAGATAAGTTCTCGTACATACCATAAGTAGTCACAGAGAAAACTCCCTATAAATCCATTCAGCGGCACAATCTCGGCAATAGAAGCTGAGCTTGGGAAATCAAACTTAGGTTCCAACCCAACAGCATTTAATGACCACACTGGGAAAAAGGAATAGGGTGTGATAAGAATCAGTAATACACAACCAATTCTTTAAGGTAGATATTCAAATTAAGGATGGAAATGATATGACTGGTTGCATCACACTTGAATTCGGGAAGTTCTCTCCACTGGCTTACCAAATATTTGTATTCCACGCATTACGGAAAAGATTGTCTGTCTTTCCCTTTCAAGATGCACCAAAAATATCAAACTTCTATCCTTATAAAAGATCAGACTTTGTAAGAAGTAAACTCTAACTTTGGACCAGCTTCCAATATATAATAATTTCTACATTCAGCCTTCAACTCTTCACCTACTCTTAAACTCCATTCATGTCAAAACTAAGACGATTAAACTAGAATGGTGCTATTAAATGGAACACCTATATTCAACAATAGCAAGGAATGAGCAGAAGACAAGGCATTCACATTTAAAATGACCAGTCCGGGAAATTTTGAAGGATTTTAATCCATGTTTAGCAATCAAACTCAAAAAAATCGTGTTTTCAGTTCTAATGATGGATTACTAATCAAAAGCCATCAATGCTAGGTAAAAGGGATCAATGAATTAAAACGAAGACAACCACAACTCTGCTTAGCTTCTTTCTCATTGAAGATCCTTGCTGATAAAACAAATACAGATAGTGCTTATTAATGTGGACATCAGGAATGGGAAAAATAGATAAGAGGGCCTAAGTTTCTAATCAATCAACTTAGCCCCTTTAGGAACTTCATTTTCATATAAGATGTTAGGAAATCATATAAACAGTTCAACAAGGCAAAACAGGTTCCAGAGCCGAGTCCTGAAATTTCTCAAAGCCGATTCTCATATAAACCTTCTTTCTTTATTCCTTAAATATCTTACTACTGTAGTGCAGGGAAGCACTAATGTCATGGAGGAGTTGTAACTGTTACAACCCTTCAGCAAAAGACCAAGGAGAATGTGGAATTAACAAACCACTCAAAAAAAAATTACATTAGAGAAGTCACTACTTGTAAACATTAGCATAGTTTTGTCAAAGCCTCACTTTGGCAGCTAGAATCTGGAGCTAGGTGCAACCATTTGAGCGCTTCGCCTCACTCAGGCAGCATTCAGTACAGACACCACGACACGAAAGTGCACACTCATCGCCCATATGACTCTACCTAGGTAGAACCAAACAACAATATAGCTGGTACAAGTGACATATTAATGATAAGAAAATGTCATGAATGAATTTACTACTACTTAAGGAAAATAAGATTCCTTATAACAACTAATTACTAAACCAGGACTACATATGCAGTAGAGGGTCAGAAGTTAGTTTCTTACAATGCGATCATCATGCAAGCTACTCCAAGCAACTGTAGTCGTTGTCTGTCTTTCTGTACTTTCGCCATGAAATCTGTACAATGAACAAAGTTAACAATAAAACATATTCGACAACTGGCAGCAAATGTTAGTAAAACTGCAATTCAGTTAAAGTTAGCAGCAACATCCAATTCAAAGAGCCAAAGTGCTGAAAAGATATAAGAGGGTAAACATTTTTATACCTCTGAGTCAGAGGCTCTCAAGTGTTTGTATATGTCACAGGCCATTGTAGCACATAACTATGGGTCAACAAGATTCTTATCAATGTTGACAATTTTATCCCCTGATTCCAAGTCCACAAGTACATCTCTCTTACATATATCTGCTGCAGAAACAAGGACTACTCTCTGCTGAAAAGATCAAAACCTGCTGCTTTGACATGTTCTGAGATGTAGAGGGTGCTACACGCCTTCTTCTCGATGGAATCAACTGCAGCCGACCTCCGGACTTCTCACTGTGTCAGAAGTTGACATAGATTCATCCATGGAGACTAATCATCCATCTGAGTGAGATGGAGAAATGTCCATGCTGCAAGTGCCAGGAAGAGGAATGGCAGTGATCTTAGGGACAACAGTTTGAATAGAAACAGGTTTGCTGCTTGGTCTGACAGAGGATGCTGGCAGAATAGCAGTCCCTGAGGAAACTGCATTACTGTTGCAAGTATAGAAATGTTCTTCTTAATACTTACAATCTTGGATGTACATGGTACCTTCCAAAGCCAAAAATGATTCCTAGTTAGTTAGTCACAACTTCAGATACAAAAAAACAATCTTTTTTTCAATTTACTCACATTGCAAAACAGCTTATAAAATAAAAGGTACCCAACTGTGAAAACGTTTCTTCAACCTAATAACATAAACATTAGAACTTTCTTCAAATGTTCAAAATGCAAAGTGGACAGATAAACAAAAGGCAGGAATTATCAGATCTGAAAATCGTCGGAAGAGGCGTCTTGATAAACGTCCTTTCGTTTTGAATTTGAAATTTGAAGATTTCTAAAAAAAGCAGCGAAAATGAGAGAATGCATATCGATCCACATTGGTCAGGCTGGTATTCAGGTCGGAAATGCATGGTGGGAACTTTACTGCCTTGAGCATGGCATTCAGCCTGATGGTCAGATGCCAGGCGACAAGACAGTTGGAGGAGGTGATGATGCATTCAACACCTTCTTCAGTAAAACCCAGTGCTCCAATTATTTTCCTACAGTAAAAAAAAATACACATAATAAACAAAGACCAAAAACAGAGAAACTCTCACATTCAATTTCCGTCGTTTGGAGGAATGAGAGATCGAGGATACGAGCAGAGACAGTTGATGATTCGAGATATAAGAAAATTCCCGTCGTTTCTTGGCCGCTCCAGCATTCAATTCTCCAACCCCGATGAATTCGCAGCCATTGCTTGTCTCTTCGCCACTGCACTCGAAACGATAAAAAATTTAAACCCTTGTCAAGAAAACGAAGAAGAAGAAGAAGAAAGCCGTTGTTGTGAAAAAAATATGAAGTAATATATATGTTAGGAGCGGACAAGGGTTGGGCCCACTAAAAATCACCTGTTTGAATTAATACAGTTCAAACTTGAAATAGATGGAATAATATATCACTATGTTAATTTGTCCTATGTTCAAATCTACCCTTCACAATTTTTTTATAAATAGTTAATTTACATTCTTTTTAAGATTTTGAGATTTTATTTCTCTTAGAAATTTCCAAAAATGAAATTGTATGTTTCTCCATCATCTATATTTTTATTCTTGAAGTTAATTTCCATCAATTGCACATTAAAATTACTTTTATTTCATAAAATGTCAGTTGAGAGAGAAGAAAGTCTATGATGTGTTTAATATTTTTTTGAGAAAAATAGAAGTAATTAAATCAAAACTTATTTTCTCAAATAGAAGTAATTCTCCCTTAGTCTCAACATATATGATATACTTTAATGTCATATTTTATACTGATTAAAAATAATTTAATTATTAACCTCAATGAAATGATTCATAGTCCGAAAAATATCTAAGATTTGTTTTAGATCATAAATTTCAAAACTATTCTTTTTTTTAAAAAAAAGTTATGTTAAATTAAACGATACCACATAAATTGAGACAGATAATATTGTATATATAGTACAACATTTTGTCATACGATTTGAATTGATACTTCAAGGAATGGTCAGCAAAGTTTTGTTATTTTTGTTGGTCCTTGCTCTTTAGATAGTCCAAAAGGAATAATTCAAATAATTATACATTGTTAAGATGCTAAAGAAACTATGAACATTGGTTTGCCAATAAAAAAAATGAAAATGCATAGATTCTCTCTACTTTGAAAAAGTAATAATTCAAACAATGTTGATCCAATAGATTGCTAGTAGTAATTTGTTAAGTAGTAGATATATGTTTCAATTAATAATAATTATTTTAAAAAGTCACTCAATTTTCTTTTTTTTTTTGTTCTACTGAGAAAGTCTTTTCTTATAAAAAATGTCACTCTATGAGGGAAGATGTAGATAAAAGGTCAATAGCCTGAACGACATAAGCTTTAGATCTATCAACATGCGACCACAAATCATAACGTACTCTTCGCACAACAAATCCACTTTGAAGTTGACTTATTTGCTTGGCCAGTCGTCGAAATGTATACGAGATACCATAAGGGCCCAATATCTCAATAGCACCTTTGTCTAAAGGTTCGAAGGAGACTTCATATCCGAAACACAAAAAAGATCTGACTACAATGTCATTCAAAACTTGATCAATCCAAGAGCTAAGAGCGGTCGAAGCCCTGTCTCAGAGAATGGGCTTGAAGGCTAGTGGTCTTATTATTCGTCTAAGGGGAAATGCCTTTCCGGACCTATCCTCATTCTCCTATCGCTTTCTTGAGTTGATGTTTAACTTGCACCAAAATCTATCTTTATGTTTGCTAAACTTGCTTCTTTTTTTTGCTTTCATCAAAGCCGACTTTAACAAACATCTCTTCCATTTTCAGCTCTTTCTATTCCATACCATAAACAACCACCTTTGCTTCATCGACATTGGCGCTAAAGGCTCTACCCCCGCCCACCAGCCCTTTATGGAGTTAGCCGACCAAGAAAAAAATTCCCTAATATAATAAAGAAAGTAAGAAGGGTTCCAGACATTTGCAAAAAATAACAAACTATATACAGTTTGAAAATGGTAATGCTGTTATTACAATTTGACCATGGTATTAGCATAGGGAAGAAAACTTTGTTTTTCTACCGCAGTATATATACACACATTTATACACTTTGGACTAAAAAATGCTAACCTTCTACGATATGAAAATTTATCAGATAGGTTGGTTAGCTATAACAAATCCAGCGAAAACTTGAAAACAGAAGCAGAAGAGAATGGTGTTAATGAAGGTATGGTCAATGACATGCCCAGTGTAGCAACTAATGGTGTTGTCCATACTACTGAAAGAGTCCTGTTTCATATTTCCAGAAATTATGTGTGTTAAACTAAAACATATAGAGCAAAAGAAGATATCAATGTAGAGAAAAGAGTAGGGCAGATTCTGGAAGAGTTTGAGCAACACAAATTTAAGACAGTGATCTTCAATATAGCAAAAATAAGGACTCTGAACAGCCTGTCCCAGCTAATTAGTTTGCTCTCGTTACGGTTTAATTTCATTTTGCCTCCATTATCTTCTGATTAGCTGATGTGCAGAGAGGAAGGCTCAACTCCAGGAAATGTTTTCTCCAGTATTATTTAATATGTATCGAGTAATCGAGATGATAAAGATTATCTTAACCTTAGCAGCAAATGAAAAAGGTGGATCTAACAAATTAAAGATCCAAATGGGTTCATTTGAAGTCAAGATTTAATGCAACTTTATTCATATTCTAGATGTTTTCTATGGGTTTTGCCTGTCATTTCATAAGGAAGAAGGTCAAGGTTTGTGTTACTAGTAGACGATACGTTCACATAAAGGAGCAACTGACAGATAGCCAGATTAAGAGCCTAGAAAAGAGTGGGCATGAATCCTTCCTGTGCAAGCTGGGTGTGAAGAATATCTTCTGTCGTCTAACTTGAGGATTACTAAGCATGGTGTGGAAGACACGAGAGCGGAATAAGGGCGGTGAGCAATGTGATAAGCCATAGTTGTGGTGTGATGTAAAAAACAGTTTCTCAGCTTAGTTAAGTTAATTGGTCGGCTAGAAGCTGGTTTAGTTGATTAGCTAGTGAAGTTGCTATATACTAATTGTAACTAGAACTAGATGATGGGATGAACCATCTTTTAAATCTTTTTCCATTCAAGTGCAACTACTCAAGTTTCATTCCCCTACTTTACTCGTCACTCGGTTACATCAACTCGAGATATCCATTGATGGACCTTTCTCAACAAGATTAATAGTATAGAAAGTCTTCCTAATTCTGACATGATAAAGAATCTCGAAATTCAGGTTAATTTTCCTTATTTAATTATTTATCTCATTTCAAATAGTTTAACTTATTTCTGGCAGTGGTGTTCCTATATATAAGGAGCCAAACATGTATCTTGTTGACAATCAATTCAAGACATGTTATCTGTTCTTACTTTTTACAAGGATAAGTGCTCGTACATACCATAAGTAGTCACAGAGAAAACTCCCTATAAATCCATTCAGCAGCACAATCTCGGCAATAGAGGCTGAGCTTGGGAAATCAAACTTAGGTTCCAACCCAACAGCATTTAATGGCCACACTGGGAAAAAGAATAGGGTGTGATAAAAATCAGTAATACACAACCAATTCTTTAGGGTAGATATTCAAATTAAGGATGGAAATGATATGACAGGTTGCATTACACTTGAGTTCTGGAAGTTCTCTCCACGGGCTTACCAAATATTTGTATTCCACTCATTACGTAAAAAATTGTATGTCTTTTCTTTACAAGAAGCACCAAAAATATTAAACTTCTATCCTTATAAAAGATCAAACTCTGTAAGAAGTAAACTCTAACTTTGGACCAGCTTCCAATATATTATAATTTCTACATTCAGCCTTCAACTCTTCACCTACTCTTAAACTCCATTCCAAGTCAAAACTAAGACGATTAAACTAGAATAGTGTTAGTATATGGAACACCATATCATCATGAAGTACAATAATAAAACAACAGAGACCAACTTAGACCTAGAAGTCCCGAAAGAACACATTTTCATCACTCTATTCCCCTACCGATGAGGGACTCTAACCCACTCTAACATTTTTCAATAATAGTTCCACAGAGACTAGGCTTGCTTTTTCTCTCTTTCTTCACCTATTTGCTTTATTCTTTTCATGTTGACTCCTACGGAGAGTGCAGGACCTGAAAACTATGAAACTGTTGTGTTTCCACAGCATCTATTTTATAGTAATAGGAAAGATGTCATATAAGATGCCAATCTTTTAGTATTGCTATTAATTTATTTTCTTTAGAGGATTGAAAAAGAAGAAGTCTTTCATCCGTATTTGACCAAGACAGTATCAAAATTATGCAGATAAATATATTAAGATGTGGCTCGACCAGAGTACTTAAATCAGAAGCATTCATTTTGATTCTTTTATCAAATTGAATACTTCTGATTTAATTACTGCGGTCTTGCCACATCTTATATCTACATAAGTTTGACGCCGTCTTAATTCAGAAGTATCCATATTAACTAGTGAGCCGAATGAGAGAAATTTATTCATTTCATGCTGATATTATGACATTCTTATTCACATTACAATCTGGATATCAGTACAATTGACGACGTGGCATAGTGGTCTCTCCTCTCCCTCCATACTGTATTCTGTGAAACATAGTATCTGCCATAACTATTCAGAGAGTCTATGCAGAATGTTTGCACTTTTATTCTCAATTCTCAATATTACCCAGAAACCGGCAGACAAATATATACATATTCTTCTTATAATCCTACCATCTTTTTTATTAATTTTGGATGACAATGGTGTCCAGGCCAGCTTTCACGTACCTTGACTAATTCTACGGATACCTGCCACCTTCCACCAGCAATACGTGTCATGTGACTCTGCCCACCAAGGCCAAGACAAATGGAAAGAATCACATAGTGTTTTTTTGTCTCCGTTGGAATTTAAACATGAGACGTTATGGCTCTCAACCACTTCATTTACCACTAGGCCACACCCTTGGGTGCAAAATGTAGTGCCCTAGATTGAACTTGGAACCTCAAGGATCCTACATTTTCCTTATCAACATTCTTAACTCTCACCTAGATACCACACAACCATATAATCCTCTTTTTCTCACCAAAAATTCAACTAATGACAGAACAAAATAAAAATGGTAACAGAATGAAGTTACGAACCATTTATAATTTAAAGAACTACTGTATATTTAAAATAAATACACAACTATAACAGAGACTCAATGTTTCAATGTATAGTACAACCAGGGTAAGGTGGGGGAACTGCACTTACCTTTGGGCAAACAGGCTTCACAAATGATGGTCGCACACGAAGGCCATAAACTTTTATTTGATCTGGTTGCAGGCCAGCTTTCAATGCTCGTCTTGCAACCTCTTTCGATGGACAGTAGCACCTTGTAATAAGTTTATGAAATCTGAAAGTGGGGAAAAAATCAGTACTAGTGTCCAAATTACACATTTGGTGAATATGTGCAAAATGTACAATGTCAGATGACGAGGGCATAAATCAATTTAATATGCATGTTAAATATACCATGTTGGATGACAAGTACATAAATTTGTTACAACAGTAGTAAATATAATCTTCTCTGAGAGCCCCTTGGACCTCAAGATACGTAGAGGCACATGCTGCATTAGAGGATGTACACTAATAATGATATCCGGCTGGTATTTCATTAAACCTTTAGCAACCTTCCTGCACACAGTATGAGAGAAGAACTCTAAGGTATATGACAGAAGCAACTATAGTTAGCAACTTAACAAGTTAGCTAACACTCAACAGCATACACATTAAGCCTCATAGTGAATTCAGTAAAATGACATTCAGCATGTTTTTCAAGAAGATACATAACACTCGACAGCATAATTAGCAAATATCAAGTTAGTCAACTGTAAGCTGGGTGTATGAGTTAGAGGTTCAAGAAGTCTAGCTCCATAGAGAGAACCAAAAGAATAATATTTTTTGAGCCAAAATGGTATAAATGCCGTGAGATCCTAAGGTCAAAATGATGACAAAATATTCAAAGTAACACGCACGATAACAGAGAAAGTGGGGAAATTGATAATAAATTAACAATGTATGATAAGTATGAGATGTATCAATAGTGTAATTTGATTTGTGTCATGAGACACATTTATTTTGACCACAACAATTAGAGAAGGTCTTACAGAACCCAACAATCAAGGGAAATTCATTGTTGCTCGATACTGATTCAAGACTCACAGTTCTATTGTAAGCATACTCAAAATCATATTTGAAATAAGACCACGCCAAGTGGTTTGTTTATTGCCACGAATCATACTAGGGCAACTTGTCCTTTACCATTCCCGTAATCAAATATACATTATCATATCCCATTTGTGAACGTGTTAGCTTGCAAAACAGAAACTGTCCCTCTAACAATCTTGTTGTATACTCCTGTTGCAGCAGTAACTAAATATTCTTTTTTTTTTTACACAAGTTGAGTCTTATATTTTCTGTCAGCAGACGTGCAGGCCAAACTAGGACATCATTATGGATTCAACTGATGAAGTTGTCTAACCTAGCAATAAAAGCAGATGTAGCAGCAAAATTAGATTGATGAACTACATGAGGCACAGATGCATAATATGTCATTCTCCATAAAGGGTCATATTTCACCAAAAAGTTGTAACTCCTTGGCAATTGGTTGAAGGGCCACGGCGTATGATCAGTCCATAAATCAGTAACAAATACCTGCAATGCACACCCTCTTTAAACTAATAAAACATAATTCACAAACACACACATACACTCACATTGTTCATTGAACGTTGCCTTAATGGCTTCAGCAGATGCCCTGTGACCCCCACCAGTATCACTCATCAAAATTAGCACCTGTTTTGGACATTCTGATTCAACACCATCAATGGGTACTACTCCTTCATTCTTGCTAACATCCTCTTCTCTAAAACATATATTTTTAACATAGTAGACAAATAAAAACAAACGTATAAAGTATTATATTGAGCATTTTTTCGCTTTCAAAAAGAAAGAAAGAAAGAAGTCACATTCATGTTTCGAAAAATATATGCAATGACAAATTAATTTTTAGTCGTCGATTTAAATGAAGATTCACGTTCCATGTTGTACGATGGATATAACTATGTCGATTTGTCAATTAAGCAACGTCTTTTAACGTCCTCTCCCTCCCGCCTAAACACCCAACATACATCCCTCATAAGGCTCCTTCTAAGGCCTTAAAAGAAAAACTAATGCTACTACCATACAATTTCCGGTATCATTCCTCTAACGGGAATGCCTTGGAAGGTGGAGAGTCACGGCCCCCAAATACTATTCTCTGGCTAGCTAGAATTATGCAGAAGACCTATCCAAGTCCGACGCACAAACTCTAAAGTTCTAACAGAGCAACC
This sequence comes from Solanum etuberosum, assembly GCA_029582245.1. Classification (NCBI taxonomy): domain Eukaryota; kingdom Viridiplantae; phylum Streptophyta; class Magnoliopsida; order Solanales; family Solanaceae; genus Solanum; species Solanum etuberosum. The sequence continues at coordinate 12,420 of JAJONR010014305.1, forward strand.
AACTATCGGAACAAATGTGTCGCTGCTGGAAGGTGGAGAGTCACGGCCCCCAAATACTATTCCCTGGCTAGCTAGAATTATGCAGAAGACCTATCCAAGTCCGACGCACAAACTCTGAAGTTCTAACAGCAACCAACTATCGGAACAAATGTGTCTGCGAGCAGCGACATCGGCTGGCAGCAAACATCCTCACAACTCTTGTGGTAGAGCATCTTCTGTACATAGTACATCAGATAACAATGTGAGGGCCTTAACAACTTCTTCATCGACTTCAGTTATCCCGAGGCCCCCCCCTCACCCACCCGGCCTCGAGGCACCGTCGTGCCCCGAGGCCCCCCACCCACCCGGCCACGAGGCACCGTCGTGCCCCAAGGCCCCCCTCCACCCACCTGGCCTCAAGGCACCATCGTGCCCCGAGGCCCCCCTCCACCCACCAGGCCTCGAGGCACCGTCGTTCCCCGAGGCCCCGCCCACACCCGGCCTCGAGGCACCGCGGTTCTCCGAGCCCCCCCCACACCCAGCCTCG